>JALHBU010000235.1:119494-141945 GCA_024340005.1 Tolypocladium tropicale | reverse complement strand
TGAATGGTGAACAAAAGAACTTTGTTTTGCCTTTTTGTTTTTTTTTTTTGAGCTGCTACATGGTTCGCCTCGCTGTCGCGTACGGTTGTCTCGGTGCATTGATGCTCAAGTTCACTACGGTATCCTAATACATTGGCTATACGCCGCCGTTGAGTGCACGGCTTACCTTGCTATTACTTATCGATCGGCAGTGTTCCTGAACGCTTGAGCAACGATGCATACTCGGTGATGCGGATGGTGCTAGTTTCATCAACAGCTCGCTTCCAGCGTATTCAGCCTTTCGGAGACGCGGGCGCCGCAGTATGGGCTTTGCCTGCTTCGTGACGGACAAAATTTCAAGCGTTTCAGACTCGCTTTCTTGCGCATCATGTCTCGAGCCATGCCATCGTCATTTACCTGACGAGCCCAGCCCCTCCTCTGCTCGTTCCGCACGAGATGCTTCAATGCCTATAGTCTAGCTGCGGTCGAACAGGGGAATGTCTATTCGCAGGGCCTGTAGGCAAGGATCCGCCGGGATGCCCAATCTGACAGCCCATGTCAGCAACCACGCCGCTTACGAAGTAAGCTACCTAGCTTTGTTAGGCGCAAAGAGTGCTATGATTGCTTCGGCGGAGGTCTCGATGAGCCTTGGATCCCACCGCTGGCAAATTGACTGCCCTTTTCACTAAAGTGAAGCGATTCTCATGCCTGCATCGACCAGCGAATGCTCCCGCGACTCCGGATGACACAGCCCCCGGCAACCGTGGCCGCCGCGGACCCCGGTCATCCTCCGCCCGGAGTTAGACTGGCGGCCCGTCAGCCGGCCCCACTCCGCCGAAGTCAGCCCCGGAGATAAGAAGGCCGCAAACAGCCAGCGCCATCGGTCGGAGCTTCATCACGTCTAAACTCCATTTCCGTGTCCGCGTGGCGGGAGCGGTAAGCTTCAATCAACTGTCGCGCAGGGCAAGCGCCTCATGATGAAATGGCGATTCGCGCAGTGTATAAAGGGTGGCGCTTGTCGTCTGCATCGCAGTCTTGACGCAATCAAGCATCGCAACAGATCACACGTCACAGTTTCACACACGAAGCTTTAGATCGCCCGTTACCCTACACGCACCATGGTCACGACAATCGTGGGCAAGAAAGTCGGCCCCATCGGCTTCGGCCTAATGGGTATGTCCTGCGCTGCTTGGTGCCCATGTGGCCGAAGACAGCCTGTTCGCTAACAGCGTGCGCCAGGACTGACTCTGCACCCCCTTTCCGAAGAAGTGGCTTTGGCCGCCATCAAGGCCGCCCTCGATGCCGGCTGCAACTACCTCAACGGCGGCGAGTTCTACGGCACTCCAGACCGCAACTCTCTCACGCTCCTCCGCAAGTACTTTGAAAAGTACCCAGAAGACGCAGACAAGGTCGTCCTCAACGTAAAGAGCTGTCTGAACCCCGATCGCTCCCCGAACGGCAGTGAAGAGTTCGTAACCTCGAGCATCGAGAACGTTCTCAGGATGCTCGGGCCCGTTGGACGTGTCGATCAGTTCGAGCCGGGCAGGAAGGACAGCAACGTCGACTTCGAAAAGGACACGCTCAGCACCATTGATCGCTACGTGCAGTCCGGCAAGATTGGAGGCATGGCCCTCAGCGAGGTCAACGCCAACACCATCCGCAGCGCTGCCAAGAGCTTCAAGATCACCTCTGTCGAGGTGGAGCTGTCGCTCTTCCACACCGCGCCTCTGACGAACGGAATCCTGGAGGCCTGTGGCGAGCTCGGCATCCCCGTCCTCGCGTACTGTGAGTATCTCGATCCTTGTCCTCAACGATACGTTTGCTGATTGGGTGCTGCAGCTCCGCTAGGAAGAGGGCTTCTCGGAGGCCAGCTCAAGTCGCCGGATGACATCCCGAAGGACGACTTGAAGAGGCTGTTCCCGCAGTTCCACAATGACAATTTCTACAAGAACCTCGAGCTCGTCTCCAAGGTCGAGGCTCTGGCCAAGAAGAAGGGCTGCACCACCGGGCAGATTGCCATCAACTGGGTCTTGTCCGTGGCCAAGCGCCCCGGCATGCCGACCATCATCCCGATCCCTGGCTCCTCCAAGCCGGACAGGATCCGAGAGAATGCCACGATTGTCGAATTGACGACGAAGGACCTCGACGAGATTGACCTGATTCTACAGTCCTTTGTCCCTGCAGGCGAGCGATATCCTCCCTTTTTCATGAAGGATTTGGAGAAATGATTAGATAATGTATCGGAGGTATTGGACTGATTCTCCTCACATGTTTTACAATTTTGTTTTTGTCAGACGCTTCAACTTTTACTTTGTGGTTTTCATGGCTACAAGGCCCGAGGCAGGAGGATGAGACAAGATTACTTCGTTCGGGGCAGACAACTGCAAGCGTCATGAGCAGGACTCTAGCCAGGAAGTCTTCCAAAGCATCCTCTACCACACTGGGTGAAGACCGTGTAGATAGATGGCTTAGCAAGAACGATCACACCGATATCTGGCGCAAGACGGTTTCCATTACCTAAAGCCTAGCCCGTGCAATAGAGTCTGCGCTGGAGAGGGTTGTCCGGAGATGGCAATTGTTACACAGCCAGCGCTCCTCCACGAGAGATTATGAATAGAAAAGACACATATTATTGAAACGACAGCAAACGATATGGAAGGCATCCGAAGAGGGATTCATTCCTCGAGGAAGCAGCTTGCCGGTGAAGTAAAGGCTCGGAGATGTCACACTCGAAACCAATCGGCTCGGCCGACACAATGAGCTCCTGCACGTCGTTTCTCGCACCTGCATGGAGGCTTGCGTCCAACGGTCGGAATGGACAAACCGCTGGAACAGGTCGTCTTCCGCCAGCCACAACTGCACGCCCGACGATCCTTATGTCCAAAAGCGGCGGCGTCAGAGTGTTACTGCCCGTAAAGGGCTTGAGTGCTTGTCTTATTGCAAGCTGGGGGAGTCAGACACGGCACGGGAGGCGCCGCCGTGATTCGCCGTCCTCTCGCAGCCGATGCAGCATCCCCGGACACCCGTTCTCGTGCCCCGTAGCGATTGGCTGGTCCCCCCCGGGGAGCGCTGCTTACATGCGTCGACTCAGGCCGGCTGCCGGTATATTCGGCTTCGGCATTTGTGCCGGATTGCCATGCCAGTCTCTCTTCCTTTATCACGGTTATCACGGACTTCAGGGCAAAGGTCATGTATAAAAAGGACGAGCCTTCGCTGCGAAACCCGGCTGATTCTGTTGTCTCAGCATCCGGCAGCTTCTCAGCAAGTCCAGCATCGCTTATCCCAAAATCTCGTTAAAGATGGGTCTTTTCCAGCCTTCAGCAGTTGTGCTCGCTGCCATGCTCTGCGGAGCGGCAGCTGCCGGCATCAACCTCGACCGTGATGCCCTCAAGCACCCTGTTCCCGCCACGCCCCCGTGCCCGACCACGATCATCACCATCCCCTACGTAGGCCCCACCACCACGTCGACCACCATCACTCCGTGCGTCGGCGGCCCTGTGACCGTTGTCATCGAAACCCCTCTGGCGACTCTGAGCTGCGGCCCGCCCAAGCCGACTCCAGGTGGCCCCTGCGCGGTCAAGCCTTTCTGCCGCGCCTCCGGGCTGAACGTGGACTACTACGCCAACCCCTTCGCCGGCTACAGCAGGGGCCAGCTGCCGTCGTCGTACTACATCACCGAGGGCCTCAGGCCGCTCAAGTCGTCCCTCACGAACCAGACCTTCTTCCCGCAAGACACCGGCCCGGGTCCCAACTTTAAGCTGGTTTACCCTGACCCGGCCCTCCCGGGGGACTGGTACGCCGTCGGCTGGACCAAGGAAACCAACGGCGGCATCGTCGTCGACGCCAACAACTTCACCTTGGTGTACGAAGGCTTCTACCGCGCGCCGACGACGGGCAAGTACAAGCTCTGCGCCACGGCGGACAACGAGGACGACGTCTTCTTCGGCCACGGAAACGCCTTCAGCTGCCTCGATGGCAAGGTCGACCCCGCGGCCAAGCCGGTGACGGTGTCGACGGGAGGCAACTACATCAACGGCATCAACTGCACCGAGGTGGACCTAATCGGCGGAGAGTACTACCCCGTGAGGAACGTCATGGGTGACTGGCAGGGGCCCTCGGCCTTCAACTTCACCATCCAAAAGCCCGGCCAAGCTTTCGAGGATCGCGAGAACTTGTTTGCGGGCAACGCTTACCCTCGCTCGTGCAGACTGTTCGACTAAGAACTCGTTTCGGCAAGGCCCCTCCCTGCCTTACTTGATGCTTGATACTCGCAGGTTGAGCGTGCATGTCTCCTCTTCATGTACAAGGGACGCGGACGTGTGATGTGTGAACGACTACAAAATTGAAACAGCAGATATGCTTATAATCTTCATATTCAGGTATAATCTTTTTGCTACAAAGAATTGCTGTGCGTCCAAGGACCACGCAGCGTCTTCATGCATGAATCTCAATGTCTAGAGAGTTTTGTGTCTTCCACGTCATCAGTCGTGCAATGCGTGACTCCCACCCTCCCCTTACGTCATATCGGTTCGCCTTCTTTCTGCGGCTGCAAAGCGCCCTTGATGTGTGTTTGTGGAAACGTACTACGTTTGCCGCTGTCTTCGATCCGTCCGAGGAGTTGCGTCCTGTCCGAGATTCCTTCTTCCTTAATGACGTCTTCACGCTGAGTTGCGGATCTATGTTCAGTATATCTGATGGCTCTTTGGGGGAGTTAAGTACTGAAGCAAAGAGGAAGCTCATCGTGGCTCCGCATATGTAACTGCATAACGTCGGTGTCGCAAGACGACGAAAACACTGGCATTCGTTAGCTGGCCCAGCCGACGTGCTTTGTGTTGCGTTCAACGGGCTGAGACGCGCTCTTGGCGCGCCCTATGTAGCCATTTGACAACATGAAGGCATTCGAATTGGGCTGGGCCAGACTTGAGCACTCGGTAGGTTGCAAGGTCCAATGCAGCCCTGAGTGGGCCAGATGAGTAGACAGCGGAAACACGGCGCACAGCGTACATGTATTAAGCTGGTTAAGGATATGGAGTTTGACGCGGCATCCGGTGAATACGCACCAGCATGTGCTTGATTTGGCTGAAGGTCGTAGGCCTAAATGGAAGCCATTTGCACTGGCCACCACTCACAATGCAAGCGGGATGGCACGCTGCGAGCAGAACAGACGATCGGGCACAACTTTGCTTTGACTTTGAGGACTGTCTGGGGCTGGATTTTAGGACCTGTGTCTGGGTCATCCATCAATCAACACCCGCATTTGACCTTGCCTCGTCATATGTTTCCAACGTTTGAAGTGAAGCGTCATGTTCTTGCAAAGTCCTAGCTAAGCGATGAGCCAAGGGAAAGATTTGAAAGTGACCCTGCTCAGTAACAAGAACTGCTTTCCTCATCCAGCATAAACGAATGCCCGACTACTCAAACGAATAAAGCGCAGCATTCGTCCCTCTCGCGAAGATAGCTGCCCCGTTACCGCCACGAGGATTTATCACCGGCGCATCGGTAATGACACCCCCTCTCGACTGCCAACCTGTCCACGATCCCCCATTAAAGTCGTTCACAAAGAGAGCGTTGTTAGTGCCCTGGACCGCTAGGGTGATCCTACCGTTGCCCCATGCCGCCGCCGACGGCCGCGACATGATCACTCCACCGAGGCTGTTCCAACCCGTCCACGACGCCCCGTTCCAAGAGTTCTGGAAAACGGCGTTGTTCGTCCCTCTGACGAAGAGATCCAACCGGTTCGGCGCCGAGGATACGGGGGTCACGTCGTCCATGACGACACCGCCAAGGTTCTCCCAGTCCCGCACCGAAGGCAGCCACCGGCTCCCGTCCCACGCCTTGTGGTAGACGCCATTGTCGGTGCCTCTGACGAAGATATCCAAGCGGTTAGCGCCCCAGGATACCGCCTGCGGGCTTCCGACTATAACACCACCCAGGTTCTCCCACCCGCTCCACGTGTTTCCATCCCACGATTTGTGGTACACGGCGTTGTCCATTCCGCGCGCGAAGAGATCCAGTCGGTTGCTCCCCCACGACACGGCGCTGATGTCTCCGATGATGCCCCCGCCGAGCGACTCCCACCCGCCCCAGTTGGAGCCGTCCCACCACTTGTGCCAGCACGCGTTGTCGGTGCCGAGCGCGAAGAGGTCAATCCGGTTGCTACCCCAAGACACGGCCGATACATCTCCGTAAATTGTGCCGCCAAGATCCTCATACCCCCCATTGGCCGGCGACCAGGGCGAGCCGCTGCCCGAGGTCTGCCATTTGTGGTATACGGAGTTGTCGGTCCCACGGACGAAGACGTCGGTCCGACCGGGCGCCCATGAGACAGGAGCGGGATGACCTGACCTCTCATTAGCTTCCAAAGATTCATGGATATTCCACCACTAGAACAATGAAGGCCGATGTGGACAGCTCACCGGAGAAGAGACCGCCAAGGGATTGCCACGATGCAGCGGCGGCCCTGGTGCCCAAGTTCACCTGGAGAGACCTGGCACTGCACGTCTCCGGTGCAATGGACAGAAGAGAGAGACAAGACAAGATTGCTAATTGCAACATCTTTGAAGTGGTTGTTTCGGGATTGGGAAAAGAGTATGAGTGTCTGCTCTCCTACTTACGGAGCAAGTGCTGCGTATTTACACTCGAGCTGATGAGGGGTTGCCTCTCCAGAGGTCCTTTGCAATGAACCTATCCTATCCACGCCGCGTTATCACATGGGCACCCTTGCTTTTTCTTACTGAAGCTGAGACCCATGAGCGTGTCTGCGGTCTCGATTCTCCAGTGTCCAGCCAGCCTGCCCTTCGGCCAATGCTTCCCCCTCACGCCGGTACAATCAGCAGCAGGTTCACGAGCTCCGCACAGCCGTGCGCATCCAGACGTCACAAAGATATGCATATCGAGCGCCACAACTGTCAGAGAAGGTGGGTTGCATTCAATGTTACCCGTCTTGCAGGCAAACCTTCGTCCATGACGCCTGCCGTCTACAGCTGCGGTGGCATAATAATGTGCATAACATTGAAGTGATAACTGCTCATGAGTGGTTCACATAAGTGATGAGTATCTCGTAACGTTGCTTCTTTGGATACCGACGCGCAGCAGTATCCCAATGATGCGCCGAGCTGAATTGAGCATTCATTATTACCCCCCTTCCCCCTCACTTGTCGGGCAATCAGGCAATCGGCTGAGACTCCCTGCATGCATCAATGTAGTGGCCTGAGACACAAGGCTGGTTAGCCATCGCACTCCGTCGAGTCCGGAAAGCCGATGTGGAGTACTCCATACTCCGTATACTCGTATGAATTGGAACCGCATTACGCGACAAAGTGCTCAGCACCACCGTTCGTGGCTCGGCGATGTAGCTGAGCCTATCTGCATCAAGCCAATGTATTCTATTAGTGGGTAAACAGCCACGAAGGAACTACGAGGAGGGAAGTGGATGATAAGCCAAGACAGGATATCCTAACCTCAGAGGTAAAAGCGCGGTTGGCCTTTTCGTCGAGCAGCAAATTCAAACTAAACCTGATATACGGTAAATACGGCAGTTGAATTCCCATTCCTGATCAATTGATGCACCTGTTGCTTGTCCTCCTGTGTGTCCTGAAATGCCGTATAACGTCAGAAAAGGCGTCCCGCTGAATGTCTTACAAAGGGGTAAAGCCGATCAGCGTGCAATATCTACAGCCTTAGAGGCCTATCATTGGTTTCCCCCCAAAACGGGGCTTATACGGTACAGGAACTTGCTCTCCTTATTAGTCCCGCGCAGCCGGCACCCTCCGACCGGCTCCGTCGATCTCGACCGGCTCCGTGCCGAGCTGGACCCCTAGGACTTTCTTTTTCTCGGCCAAGGACTGCCTAAGCCAGCTGTTCCATCCTACAAAACTGGATCCACATAGGTATCCTTGACGCTGCTGCCGTTTATCTCTGCTCGGAAGTAAAATTTCGTGCTTGTATTTCGCTAACACAAAAATCGCTCAGCTGAACTTGCGAGCAAGTTGAGAGGTCAAGCTCGACGGGGCCTTGTGACATCATTATCATGGCTGTTGTTGTTTGTGGTTGTGGTATTGCCGGCCTGTCTCGTTCTTTAACGTCTTGGCTCACCCACTGCGCTTCGATGATGGACAGCATCCTGCTCAAAGCTGCATGTCTCCGCAGAGCACGTGCGACCATTGCCTCAGCGGAGTGCGAACAAGTGCAGATGTCTTGAACCCACGTAAGAACAGGTTCAGCTGGAGCAGTCTGCCGTTGAACCTTATGAAAGTCCTCAAGTTGACCGCTTGTTCGAAACGCGATCAGTTGCCAATATGATTGTGTAGCTTGACAAACGGATCAAATTTGCGGCACTTGTCTATTTTCTCGGCATCAATGACTTCAGGCAATGGAAACTGGTCTCGACCTCAAAGATTTCGTCTACTTTGTTGAGGTCGGAAGCACACACCAAAGGCCGAGCGCAGCGGTTGTCGTGTAAGTCGCGAGATGCGGTGGATGCCCATGCGCACACACCCGCATCTCTAGCTGCTTCGTCGAAAGAGTCGTCTTCGTCATTGCTCCCAGGGAGATTCTGTGAATGTTAAGTTGAAAAGAATATCGAGATCATATGGTAGCGAGTGTCGAAGGCATCATGCGCCTCGAAGAAGTGGGAGGGAAATCAATGTCCTCATTGTCAGACTAAGGAGGAAGCAAGCAACTAGATAACATGATGCACGTTGAATGTGCATGAAAGCCGATGTCCAACCATCTGATCACCCAGTTTCCTTCTACCCTTTTTATGTCTGTTCATCTCTTTGACCTCTGGTCTCCCTCCCGTTTTCTGGATCTCAATGACTGACCTGGAGTCTGCGCCATCACCCCAACAAAGTATACGGGGACCCCCAATTCCTACTCTGTAACTTAGGTACCTAGCTAGCTTGCAACACAGATTAATATCTTCTTCTTGGAACCCTCTTGACGTTTACGATCATATTTATCACTTGGTTACGACCCCAATTGATCAGACGGACCAATCAATCTATCACCTATAGTAACAGACGCCCTGACCTCTCTGCCAACATAAACCCACCAGCACGGTTTATCCCTTGGGAACTCTGATCTAACCTACCCTATAGATTGGACTAAACCGTCACAAGAGGCAGACGATACCGCCGAAGCTGTCCTTAGACATTTAATCCCCTGCCATAGATTTCCCTCTACGGTCGTTTCCGACCGCGGCCTACAATTCACGGGTGCCCTCTAGAAGAGACTATGTAATGTGCTTAGCATTACTTTATTGAGGGCAAAAGAACACACCAAGGCTAAGCGCAGCGGCAGTTGTGTAAGTCGCGGGATGAGCCCTGCCTATATAAAATTCCGCAAATTTCGTTACAGCAGACGTTCGAGTCCTTAGAGTCGGTATTCGTAGGCGTGAGAGCTCTTTCTCATTTATTGTAAGTCACCGTAAGAGGCATCGATGTGGGAGGAACCCGGTGTTCCTCATTGTCAAACTAAAGAAAAGAAGGCAAACTAGCCGATGAGTCTGTGATTAAACCAATAGCCCTAGGCGCCTTATACATAGATATGAACATGCGTGACCATCTGATCATACTCGTACTCGTACTGTCGCGGGTCACTCTTCCGGCATCAATTCGACCCCTGGTAGCGCCAGCGGCCCCGGACCGTCCCTGGGCTGGCTAGCTCGCACCTGCCAAATCCAGCTCGTCCCGCTTCTCCTATGCTGCCCCACTCGCTATGACTCACGTTAGTAACTTGGCAATTGTCCTGCGATCACTTGGTAATTAACGTGCCGCCAGGCTGCGTTGCGCCCTCCGCCAAGTCGCTAGAAGCACAGCTATATCCCCAACCTACACACACTGTATCCCAAATACCACGATTCTTCCAGGGTGCGAAACGTCGCACTTCCAAATGAGATAGCACGCCTCCAACATGTCAGAACGCGACAGAAACAGCAGGCTTCTCGACATGTCAGAACGCGACAGAAGCAGCAGGCTTCTCGACCTCCCGTGGGAACTCCGCCGCCCCATCATCGTCCAAGTCTTGCGGTGCGGCCGCAGAAGCGAGCCTACCTTCAACCAAAAGCTCATCAAGAGCCGCGCGCGCCTACGCAATTGCTTCGATGATACATTTCCCGAGCGTACCAATCTCTACGTTCAAAGGCACAAGAATCGCTATCTACATGGCAATGCCCTACGCGCAACCAACCGCCAGCTTCGCTACGAGACCAATCTACTAGCCGAAGAAGAAACGAAGTTAGGTAATCTCGAAGTACCCTTTGTTTTAGACGTTATGATTGTTAAAGATATTGGCGTCTTCCCGACCTGGTTAAGCTTCCCGTACCAGCCAAAGCACCTCAAGACGCTGACTATCAATCTGCGTATTGTTCGGCCGGGAACGACTACCATCCTAGATGAGTGGATCGACGTAGCCAGATATAAAGAATCGAAAAAAATCTCGAACTGGGCCCAGTCGCCTGCTCGTCGGAACATTATAATGGCTATTGTCTTGTATGCGTTTGGCTGCTTTTCTGTGAAGCCAGGTCCCGAACAACCCGGCAACACGGGCAACAGCCAGCCGGTTATCGCGGATATAGCAATGCCTGCTAAACAACAAGCTGCTAGCAATACAGCGAATCCCAGCCAACCGCCAAAATCCAATGCCAAAGAGCCTAAGTTTCGTAAACGGGAAGATCTCAAGCGTCATCAGAGCCATGTTCTCGATGCATATATCCTCTCCTCGGCGTCCTATATTACTGATAACCTGTTTATCGACTTTAAAGGACCCGAGTACGACGTTAACAACAAACCCATCCCTCCAGGGGTAGACGATAGTTATAAGAAAAGCCGATTCTATAAGGAAGGCTATTTTCAATTTGGCCGCGAAGTCTTTGTCGACTTCGGCCACGGGTGGGTGGATCCCAACCAAATCGAGGATGATATAGGTTTCAATTCACGGGGCACGTTGACCAGCCATCAGCTTGACGATAGGCTAGGAGAAATCCTCTGCGGCGGTAGCGGCTCCGCCTACGCACTCTACTTCCGAATATTGGCTCGCAGCGCGCGGCAGCTGAGAATCTCCGGCTGCGAGGGTCACGAGGAGCAACTTGTGGAGAGGCATCCTCACTTTTGGATCGATGAGTCCCATTCTCTGGCACACCTTTATCTTGAAAGCGTGGAAAGAGGATATACTGAAGCGAACGTCGAGCGGGAAATAACTTGGGAGCTGGAATATGGGTCTTCCGAGGCCGTCGACAGCCTGCGCACTATCCAAATCAGAAGATGTCACGGATGGGTCAACGATGATGACTAGTGTAAGATTTCCTATGATAGAATTTACGACTATAGTAGGATTGCGCGCCGCATTTTACCAACTTTCACGGCCCACCACCCATATATCTGTTCAACGCGCACACTCGGCATCAGATACGCTACGCATATTTTGAAAGGAGGACAAAATACAGTGTAATTATAAGAGGATTTCTACTTGCTCATATGAAACCACGGGACCTCAAGGTGCCGGCGTAGGAGAGCAGAATTGGCTCCTGGCAGAGTTGGTGACGGTGGGCGCGACGGCCGCCCCGCAAGCGCCGTTGGAGCGGCCTCGGACGCCGTAGCCAAAGTCGACGTTCTTGCACAGACAAGCAGGCTGCGAGTACTGGCCAATCATGGATATTATTCATTCACGTTTGCTGCCAAAAGGTTCGCAAAAGGGTCCCATCACTGCAGGAGGGCGCCGGGGAAATTGCCTTGCGGTTCGGCGAATAACCGAAGTTGAGCAAAGCTACTCCGTAAACCCCTTTTGGTCGGGTACGAGTACGAGTAAGGACTCGGGAGTGGCGGTCCCACTCTGTTTGGCGGCGAGGCGGCGAGGCGTCTGGTGAGCTTCCTATGTAGGAAAGCAAGGCCCATACGGTCATATTCCAAAAAGACAGACAATACACAAGTTTGCTCTTGACTCTAAAGTCTGACACAAACCGTACTACATTACTAGCGGCGTCGCTACAGTGGCTGGCTTTTCTACAATAGTCGCCACTCTAACTGACAAAATAAGCGCGGACACGCGGATAATAGGGCTTGAGGCTCAACGGGCGCAAGGCTTCCCTGTCTAAATATCACAATGGAAGGCGTGTTAGGTACCTGAGCCCATCATCTTTGAGTGTTTCATCGTAGCGGGGCGGTGCTGGGGAGCCTCTCCAGGTTGCTCTATACGGCAAATGGAGGGAGTCAAAAAGTGATGTACGAGTTGGTCGCGAGCTGACTACAGGGCTCAGCCGCCTCACGAGACTGCAACGTCAAATGCGGGGTTCGCGCCTGACATGGTTTGTACAGCTTGGTATACTCGTAGGTTTTCGTCTGGCGCGTCTCTCTTCGCCTGAATTTTGAAGCTATCCTGGCCAGCTCCCGCTTTGTTGGAATTTTCTCCTACACCCGCGGCGGGGACCGACACAATGACTGACTTAAACCCTCGGCTTTATACCATTGCATGGATAGCGCCGCTCCAGATCGAGGCCCGAGCCGCTACGCTCATGCTGGATCATAGACATCACGGACGGTTTCCCCTCGAGCGCGGCGACGACTATGTGTTCCAAGCTGGTGATATCTGCGGACACAACGTCGTGATTGCCACGCTGCCGGCGGGCCAAGAGTACGGCACAGGTTCCGCTGCCGCCCTAGCGAGTCAGGTCAAGAGGTTCTTCCCTAACCTCTGGTTCGGCTTGCTCGTGGGCGTAGCCGCCGGGCTACCAAGGCTAGATGGGTCCGCACCTCGCGACATTCGGCTTGGCGACGTCTTGGTGGCTGTATCCGAGGGAGAGAGTGCTGGCTTGATTGCGTATGATCTAGGAAAAGAGACCGCAACTGGAATCCAGCTACTAAGAGGCGGCTACGTTGCGGCCATAACCGAAACAGTCGTAAGGTCGGCAATTGGACGCATTAGACTGGAAGCACCTCACGACGTGGATATGTTTCTCCCCTACTACGAGAAAATGAAAGACAAGACACACACCAATGGAACGTTCACTGACCCAGGCCAAGAGAGGGATCTGCTCTTCGGGTCTGATACGTTAATCGAGAGGGCACACCGACCAGAGGAAATGCGGATTAAAGTTTGGTATGGGCCTATTGGCTCCGGAGAAAAGCTAATGAGGAATATCTCAAAACGTGACGAATTGAGGGATAGGTATAACCTCATCGGACTCGAGATGGAGGCCGCTGGAACGATAAACCGTATCCCGGTTGGAGTTATCCGCGGAGTGTGCGACTACGGCGACGAGCACAAGAACAAAGAGTGGCAGCCATACGCAGCGGCCATGGCGGCTGCGTACGCGAAAGCAGTCTTGGCACAGATAGGGCTACGGAATGGAAGTGCTCAGCAGAAGCCATTGCCAGCGTCGAGAGGTACGTACCTGAGGTAGCTTAAGTATGATTGTGAGCACTAACAGTTCTTCCCGTTGTTAGTCCATCATATGCCATTTCGACGAAACGATATCTTCACGGGACGTGAGGCCATAATTGAAGATCTTTGGCAACAGCTCTTCTATAAGGCAAAAGAACGAGTCGCTCTTGTTGGAATTGGCGGCATAGGCAAAACGCAGATCGCACTTGAGTTTGCGTATCTAGTTATGCATAAGATGAAAGCTTATGTCGTCTTCTGGATGCCAGCACACAGCATGCCTGCTTTCGAGAAAACAGCAAGAGAAATCGTCAACAAACTCGCCATCCCGTGCGGTAGCCGCGATGACCCTAAGGAAAGCCTTCAGAGATATCTGGCTTCAGAGGCTGCAGGCCACTGGCTACTTATCCTGGACAATGCGGACGATATGGCTGTGGTCGACGGATCACCGGGGTCGACTGGGCTCTTCGACTATCTCCCGCAGAGCGCAACAGGACGGATTCTCATCACCACACGGTGGACAAAGGTTGCTTTCAGTGCCGAGGGTAGTGCTGTCAGACGACTCGAGAGCATGACGTCGGACGATGCCAACGCCTTGCTAAGGAAGTCCTTGATCGACAAGAGCCAGCTTGAGCATGTCGACTGTATTGCGCATATTCTGGAGAAGCTCGCGTATCTTCCACTTGCCGTGGCGCAGGCGGTAGCTTATATGAACATCAACTCGACGCCAATTGTTGAATATTCACGGCTCTGCGGTACGGATCATGATATGCTTAGCCTACTCAGTATCCAATTACGCAATGAGACATATTACAGCAAAATGCAATGCTCAACAGCGACGACTTGGGTACTATCTTTCAATGCTATCTGCGAAATAGATCTAGGTGCCGCGCGCCTTCTTTCATTCATTCGGTGGTTAAAACCAAATGCCATTCCACGATCAATTCTACCTCAGACTTCTGGCGGGAGTCTGACCCGGGCGATAGGCTTGCTTTGTGAACATTGCTTCCTCACTTGGCGAGAGGATGGCGAGACATTGGATATGCATCCTTTGGTTCATCTGGCAATACAGATTTGGTCTGGACAACCGAGTGACAATCTGATTACGCGAGAAAGAGCTGTTGAACTTCTCACTGATAAGTTACCAAAGACTTCTATGGAGAACTGCTCGTTGTGGCGGCAATACCTCCCACATGCTCTTCCCTTAGTGGAAAACCTGAGTTCGAAAGTATCTACAAAGTCTTTCAAGCTAGTGATACAGGTTGCATGGTCTCTTTACTACCAAAAGCGTGTGCCCGAGGCAGTTGAGTTATTGGAATCAACTGTCACTACAGGACTTAACACACATGCCGAGGACAATCCAGATCTACTCGACTTACAGAGTGAGCTTGGGGAATTATATGTCAAAAACCGCCAGATCCAGCCTGCAATCAAAATTCTAGAGAAAGTGGCCGCTATCCGAAAGAAGACATCACTGCAGGATAACACTACTCGAGTCTCGTTAGAGTATGCTCTTTCAATCGCCTATATAAACAACAACCAAAACACGCAGGCTATCGAGCTTCTAGAGAAAGTGGTGTCTATTCGAGAGAAGATACTTCCAGAAGATAATATTATTCGACTCAGGTCGCAGTACTACCTCGCGTTCGCTTACCGACAAGCCGGACAAGATCTGCAAGCAATCAATCTTCTGGAGAAGGTAGTGCCTATCCGAGAGAGGATCTTTCAAGAAGAGAGCGCTGAGCGACTTAGCTCGCAATACGAGCTCGCGGTCGCTTACCGACTCAACGGACAATATCAGCAAGCGATCAAGCTTCTAGAGAAGGTAGTGCCTATCTGGGAGAGGATACTTCAAGAAGATGACGTTCATCGACTCAACTCGCAACACGAGCTCGCGGTCGCTTACCGATTTAACGGCCAATATCAGCAAGCGATTAAGCTTCTAGAGAAGGTAGTGCCTATCCGGGAGAGGATTCTTCAAGAAGATGACGTTTATCGACTCAACTCGCAATACGAGCTCGCGGCCACTTACCGATTTGACGGTCAATATCAGCAAGCGATCAAGCTTCTAGAGAAGGTAGTGCCTATCCAAGAGAGGATACTTGAAGAAGATGACGTTTATCGACTCAACTCGCAATACGAGCTCGCGGCCGCTTACCAACTCAACGGACAATATCAGCAAGCGATCAAGCTTCTAGAGAAGGTAGTGCCTAGCTGGGAGAGGATACTTCAAGAAGATGACGTTTATCGACTCGCATCTCAGCACCAGCTTGCAAATTGCTATCGATGCAATGGCCAAGTCAAGCAGGCAATTGAACTTCTGGAGAAGGTAGTAGCTATCAAAACGAAGAAATTGGCGAAGGACCACCCTGATCAACTCGAATTACAGAAGGAGCTTGCGGAGGCCCGTCGAGAAAATACAACCTCCTTGGCTAAACGCTCGGCCAGTCACAAGAAGGAACGAAAGCGCAAGTGAATAGTTTTGTTTTACTGTCTCTTGTAATAGACAAGTTATCTTGAGCTATAGCTCCCTGAAAATGATGCCCAGGAAAGTCCCAGGAGGGGTGTGCGTCAAACGGAGGCGACCTCTTGAAGGCTTTGCCGTAGAGCTCTAGATAGGATACAAAAGCGTTATAGCACCCTGCCCGAGGAATTATTACGTGGCTGAAGATATTAGATGGAATGTTCAACCACCCGATTTGGGAGGTTAGCCCGGAAGACAGCTCTCGTAGTGGAATGGTTCGGCCCGCATATCAATTGCCAATTGATTTGGGGATATGCACACGACTTGCGAAATGAAAGTAATCGAAGAAAAGCTCTGGCTCAGCTCAGAACAAAAAACGCCTCTCTGGCGCTAATTCTGAGATCGTCAGAGCTCGTCTTGCAGGAATTTGTGCGACTAATTTAAAGGCCATGATTCGTTCTTAGCTAGACCGGCCTCTCCTGTTGCGCTGGAATGTCACCCGTGGCTACGCGGCTTGGGCCGGCACGCGATACGGAGTAATGCCGGCATGGCGGGTATCCAGACAGCAGCCGGAAACGGGCAATGTGAAGCGCCCACTGCCCAAGTTAGTTTCTTTTACGCCACGCCGCGTGTTCAGGGGGGCAAGTGCCGAAACCCACCACCATGGCCATGGGGCTGGAACCAAAGTGTGGCACTCTGTCGCGCAGCGCGGCTGCTTGCCGGTACTGTTTCCCCACAGTGCCGCGGCGTCGAATGAGACAATAGGACACGGGGCAACTTGACTAAATGGCGAGCTGCGACGACAACGGTGAGGAGTCAAAGCCACGAGACGGCGAACGGCTCTGCAACAACACGAGACGGCTCTGCAGGTGAGACATGGGGAGAAACAGTCGCACGATTCGCCAGCCCCATGCTCCACTCGTACAGGAAATAGGGGTCTGTTAGCCGCGATAGGTAGATGGATAGGTAGGTCCTCGTAAAGCCGCACGGGGCGCAGAATGGCCGGGACGCGCTGGTGGCGTTGGAGGCCGATGCAGTAACATTAACACATCTCAGATCTACAGATGGGGCCCAGTCATGAAGGACCAGAAAATAACGCTCTGTCAAAAAGGCCGACGCCACCTCCTCTTCGGGGGCCGCCATGCTGGCATGGTACTTGATTCGCTCCCGCCCATCTCTTCAAGTTTCCAAATGGCCGTTTCTGCTTCGCAGTCCATGATGATGCAGGAAATGGGTTGCCTCCCGCAAGCGTGCTGTGTCAATTGCTCTCTTTTAGTCGGGCCATTCATCTGCCCGTAGACAGTCGAATAGGTGTACGGAGTAGTGCTTGTGCCTTGGGCAGCTCCCACACTTGATCTCAGTTGACCAGCAATCCCTCCCGCGGTTGCCGGCCCGCTTCAAGCGATTGAAGCTCGAAAGCCTCGTCTACCCGGCGGCAGAGCAACCAATTCTGGGTTCTAATGGGAAAACCGGCCCGGCAGAGCAGATCTGCATACAGCACTCAAATGAACAGCCAGTTCCTGGTTCCCACGAGCCCCGCCACTGGCCGTGCCGTGCAACGGCAGTCCAAGTTGACAAGGGTCCGTGCGACCCTATCGACGCCACAGAGACAAGGAACCGGGCTTTGGCCTTGAAAGTCGAGACAGTCTCTTACGTGCCGGGGAGTTGCATCCGCCAGCGAATGACTCGGCCGATGCGAGTAGGGGCAAAGGAGGATCGCCACGGAGAACTCCGCACGCGGACCTACCCGGCATTCGGCAAGGCTCTGTGCACCCCTTGACTTGGACGCAGGGAAAATGAATATAGAGCCGTGTCCATCGTGGATACAGCCGCCCGCCACCCCACATCCTCGCGTGCCATATTACCTGTAGGGACGGCTCCCGCCCGGATGGATCGAACCCATCTCATCGGGGCTTTGATGGCAAGGCTGCCAACCGCAGCCCAGAAGGTCGGATTAAAAGCTCTTTACCTCCGTTGATTGGCGTTCTTGGGCCGTTCACCCCTTCCAGCCTTGGGTCATCCCATCGTCAACATGAAGACATTTGGTCTCGGCGGGTTCCTGCTGGCGGCCGCCTGGCTGCCTGGATACTTGTGTGAGCAGGTCAAACCGCGGGCCGAGCTGCCATCCCCGGCTGAGGTTTTGGCGAAACTCCCGTCTTGCGCGGTAAGTGTATTCATCGAGTTGGGCTGTGCATCGGTGAGGCTCGGCGGCTCGGATATGTGCTGATCGGTCACGCAACCTCGCAGGTGCCTTGTTTGACTTCGGCCGTCGCGAACTCGACTTGTTCATTCACCGATGCGCAATGCATATGCTCCAGCGAGGCGATAGATGCGGCCGCCAGCCAGTGCGTGCAAGCGTCTTGCTCTCTCGTGGATGCCCTCTGTATGGCCCCCCTTCCATGATTGATCCCTCTCAGGCCACTCTTCTTCCTTCGAGCGGCTGACCATCAACGGCACAGCCACCAAGAACATCACTACGACATCATGCAACGCTCCGATTAGAGACAAGTCTGCTTCATACATCGAGATGGCTATTTCGCTAGGCACAATTACCGTCTTTTTCGTCGTCGTGCGCATCATCTTCAAACGCTTCCTTAGCGCAACCCGTGAACTCGGTTCGGACGATAAAGTTATCCTGGGTACACTGGCCCTTCGCATAACCTCTACGATCATCGACGTAAGAGGTATAGCAGCCAATGGTCTGGGCAAAGACGTTTGGACGGTATCGCCGGGCGAACTCACAACCTTTGCGGAGTACCTCTACATCCTGGAAGTACTCTACGTCACCGAACTCTCCCTCGTCAAGCTCAGCTTGTCGCTCTTCTACCTCAACATCTTCCCCGGACACGTCCGACGCCTGCTCTGGGGCACCGTCATCTTCAACGTCCTCTTCGGCATAGCCTTTGCGACGACGGCGATCTTTCAGTGTCAACCCGTTAGTTACTTCTGGACTCAGTACGTGGACCCTGGTTCCGGGCACTGCGTGAACATCAACGCCTTTGGCTGGTGCAACGCGGCAATCAGCCTCGCCATTGATGTCTGGATGATCGCACTCCCACTTAGCCAGATCGGAAAGCTCAACCTCCATTGGAAGAAGAAGGCTGGAGTGGTCGTCATGTTCCTGACAGGAACATTGTAAGTGCCAAAACTAAAAGATTTTGCTGGCAACTACACATAGACTAACGATAGGCTTCTAGTGTTACCGTCGTCTCTATTTTGCGGCTACGGTCACTGGTCTACTTCGCCAACTCGGACAATCCTACCTATGACCAGTGGGACTTGGTTTTCTGGACTACGATCGAGGTCAACGTTGGCGTGATTTGCACTTGCCTTCCCAGCATGCGCTTGATCTTGTTACAAGTGTTCCCGCGATTGTTCGGCACTGGGACCAAGCACAGCAAGTCGTACGAAGAGCGCACCACAGCCCAAAGCAACCCCAGTAGGAAATCGGCGAGAGACTATCAACTCTCTGAGCTGGAAGCGAACAACGGGCACCCTTGGTCACGAATCGGTCGGTCTCCCCTTTTGCTATGTGCACTTGGCCTGTGAGTCTGTATGCTGATGCTTTTCCCTAGACACTGAATCGGTTTCAGACTCTAGAATCTTGTGAATGCTCACTGTCTATGAGCGACCCAAGGTCAAGTTATACGCAGGCACAGTGCGAAGTAGTAGTCGTGCAATTCCATGCGTCAAGTTGTGTCTTGTTCCCGGAGGAGCTGGGCCCACGTAGATGGCCCTTTGCTTGGCGGGTTTGGACTAATCGACATTTGGTGCTGTCGTGCACGAACCAAGAGTGTGTTTTATGTGAAAACACGAAAACTGCTTTGTACAATAGGTCCTCAAACATAGGATATCAAAGTCATGCGAAACGCAACGGTCATCTACAGTTCTCCATCTCCTGCTGCACTCGTTAAGCGTCAAGAGAGTAGACTCTACGGAGTACAGGTGGATGGGATAGACCAAGAGTTTTTGGCCAAAGCTAAAGGCCGCGCTCAATCAAGCACACGGCCTCGGAGTGATGGCCTTGGCGAGCACAAATGCCTCCCCTGGTTTCTGGCTTCGAGAAGCTTTGCAATCTCTTGCCTTGCTAGCACGTGTTTTCCCGTCCGACTTGAATGCAAGGGGGTCGTTGCATTCTCTTCCCCGCCTTTGGGGGCCGCAGCCAACTAGGTATTCCCGCACTCAACACTTCATTACAATCAGCAGCCTCCCACCTGTCTTTTGATTTCGATACAGGATCCACTAGGTTGATCGTTGTTTGACAAAAGCATTACCCACTGGGTACACGACGTCACGATACCGCAGTACCCAAGGAAAGAACCCGAAGATGGATGGTATTGGCATCCTGAAAACACCGGCGAAAGAACTTGGTATGGATTCGACGCAATCGCAAGATGCTTTGCTGATCCGTTTAGCCACACACGAGATCATTCCTATAGGTGGCGACATCCCTGGGCCCGGCATACTCAGTGTCACTCTCTATGAAGGCGAAGACTTTTCGACCCTGGGACAAGAAGAACAAACGCTTGATTGGCGAAAGCATCGACCTGTTCGAGGTAACATGGGAGACACTGAAGGGGGTTGGAACCAACAATTTCGCCGGAATTTATTACTTTACGCAATCCTAGACTTTGACAACTCCCAAGTATCTGTTGACGCCATCGGGGGAACTACAAAAGCCCCCATCTGGAGAGGATTGAAGCCTTTCAAGTTTGATGTATCTCAGGAATGCGAATTGGTTATATATTTCTATCTCCAGACTCCAGATGTTCTTTGTGCGAGGGGGCAGGACATACCTCTCGGCATTGCAAGAATGAACCCTTCGTTCGACGAGAATAAGCCATCTGGTATACAATTGCTACAACTCCACAACGGCAACGGAAAGATCCGGGTCGGTGTCGATTTTAGGAAAACTCAGGTGTTTCAAGCAGAGAGTCTACAATATGAATATTCAGGTTCCAAACCATGGAGCCAGAAGGAGGGCACCCAGCGGCTTTACGCAATCAAGACAGTTCGAAAGTCTACCAGCACGTTGTGGTCTGGCACGTTACGCCAGATCAGTAACCCATTTGTCGCATCAATCAAGTTTGCCTCGCAAACGCCAAAGAGTTTATACTTATACTCGCCCTTTATCGATGGCGGATATCTTTTCAACTACCTTCAAAGGGAGCGGCGTTTTGATATCAACCGGTCGAGGATCTACATCTCGGAAATTCTTTGTGCCCTGGAATACTTACATGAACACAAGTTTTCGTATGACGGACCGAAACCAGAGAACATTATTCTGAGTTCCTCTGGGAACGTTGTTCTGTGCGATTTCAGCATCTACCTTGCAGGGCAGGCGGAGCTCCCTACCTCTCATGGTATACCGTACAGGTATTCGGCCCCCGAGGTTCTATCCGGCGGCGCAGTGTCGGAGGTAGCACACTGGTGGATACTAGGCGCTTTCCTATACGAAATGCTAATAGGACTTCCGCCATTCTACGAAGGACCTACGGGAATCACCAGCATGCCTCAAGACCTCCACCTTCCCGATTCACTGCCTCGCTCTGCCCGGGATATCCTGGAAAGACTACTTCAACGCAAACCAGAGCAGCGCCTAGGAGCAAGTGGGATTTTCGAAATTAAATCCCACCCTTTCTTTCATGAAATTGATTGGGATAAGATTGCCCGTCGGGAGTACAAGCCCTTTTTTAAACCATATCGCGCCAAAGGTCCTCTCAATTATGCTATGAGCTTTCCGCAATACGCATTTCCAAATCGATTGGATGAACTTGAACGACAGCTCAATGAATTCTTTTCACCGGATCAGCCCATCAAGTTGAACAGATCTATCTCTACTTCCGGAGGTAAAAATCATACTGGTGAAGCAACTGCTGTACCGAATGCGATCGATCATGACTTTTCAAAGGGTCACCGGACTTTCCAAGAGATAGGTGCAATCATAAAAGCAGCCGAAAGCGGGGATGAAAGTCTTGTCCAAGCTTTGGTCCATGTCTCGGAGCGTGTAACTTGTACCAAAGCTGTATGCTGGGCTATAGATGAACGGCATGCTGCCATCGCCAAGATCTTACTAGAAAACGGTGTTAGGCCTGATTTCGAAGATTCAGATCGATCGCGCCCTCCTACTCCCGGCTTTGGTTTCTGCGCATTACCGCAGCCATGCCCAATAGGCACTACACCCCCCCTCGTCCGAGCAGTCTTCTTAGGTGACTTGAACCTTGCGCAGTTACTTCTTGAACATGGCGCGGACGCCAACAGCAGCTACCATTTTTTGGACTCACTCGGCACACTTGGGCCCTTCGATTCGGGATATCGGCTAAACTTTCAGTGCGGAAGAGTTGTACAGTTAGCAATGGAGCTGGAACATCGAGATATAGTCCAGTTGCTCCTTGATTCTGGCGCCGATATCAGTCTTCCACGGCCGATCCTAGACTATGAAGATTGCGGCATGACACCGAGAGAGGTATACCTCAGGGTAACAGCTGATCTCAGGGCAGCATCAACAGCGAGAAGATGATTGCCAGGGGTGTGTTCATCCTGTCGGGGTTCTGGTGCAGACCCCAGGTCAGAAATTGGAGAAACAGATTAATACACGACCCGAATCTTGACATCCAGAATTTCCTTCGTCGGC
>JALHBU010000235.1:0-119169 GCA_024340005.1 Tolypocladium tropicale | reverse complement strand
CCCCCCCCCCCTCCATCCCGTCCAAGTAACAGCTTATTGAGAGTTTCGACTTCCCATAGAGAGCGGCAGATCCGAAATTCAAGAAGTAGGATGTGTAGTCACTGTTCTTGACCAACGTCTTTGGCAGCCTCCATCAGTTGCGCGATCAGGCAGGCTTTCTCCCCAAGGTATAGCATGATCGACTTGGGCTCTTTGGAAGGCTACTGTGATGTTATACGCTGTGAAAGGTAATGATAGGGATGTGGTGCGTGTACAAGTTCCGGCTTTTCAGTGGTCACCAAGTCCTGGCTAGAGCAATATGATAATTCGGTATCCCGTGGAGATAAGAGTATAAACTCTCTTTTATTACTAGATATTTTAACGACATACCGCGGCTATGGGGCCCAGTTCGCAGGTTCGCCCAGCCAGCTGCGTCACGTCTGTGTAGATAAATGCATCCCACTCGTAATACACAGGGTCTTGACAAACTGTCATCTGGTAAACAGTGGTAGAGCCAGCGAGTGTGCAAGTTGGGGTGTAAGTTGGTGCATCACCAAGGGTACAGTAGAACGGCGTTGTGGGTACATTGTACTGCACATTCTCCGCGTCTGACGAAAACCACAGCTTATACGGCCCCGGGGCATCAGAATTGAACACCAACCCTTTGATGTCGGTAGGAGCATAGTATGAGACCACATCGCCGCTGTCATTGACAGTAAGTGGACTCCCTCCACCAGAGAATATTCTCAGATAAATCCCCACGCCAATCGAGTCGATAAAACCTAAATACCCCGCTGCTCCAGGATTAACTGGAGCCTCGACCTTCAGATCGAAACCTGTTCCCGTACAGGTTGGCGGGCTTGGTGGGAGGGTTGAAACAACAGTGGCGACTTCAGTGACACTAACGGTTGTTGGAACAGTCAAGGTCTCTTTCAGTGTCGCGAGCTGGGTAACCACGGTGTTTTTAAAGAGTGTGGTGATGCTTGTCTGGGCCACCACGTTTGTCTTAGTCTTGGTAGCAGCAATGCTAGTAACGGTGGTCTCGATGGTCTGAACGGTCGTGTGATCCACCCAGATTGTCTTGGTGCGAGCAGGTTCTGTCACTGTCGACGGCCGAACTCCGAGGCATACGCATGCCCTGGTGAATTTATCGCCGTTACAAACGGAGGCATAGGGAGGTCGAGCCAGAGCCTCGCGCTTCACAGGTGGAGCGACAGTGTACGGAACGTCGATGGTAGTAGTGATGGTGACGTAATTTGAAACCGTAGGGATCGCTGTGATTATTTCTGTTTGGTCTACAGTGGTTGTAGCAGTCGAGATTATCACGTCGGTTTCGAGATCTGTGGTTGTCACCGCAATGTTCGCGGATGCGGTTTCCACGTCAACGTCGGTGATAAAAATATCGGAAGTAAAGGTTCCGTAACTGGTGACAGTCCTAGGCCGATGTCAGCTTAAAACCGAAAGGGGAAAAGTAGTTATCCACGCTTTTTGCCTAAACTTACGTGGTGGGATGCAGCGTGACAATCAGAGCCGATGAGCAATCTTGCTTGCCATGGCTTGCTAACCGCAGAGCTTTGTCACAATCGTTTGCCCGACAGCAGCCTGCCGTAACGCACTGGATCAAACCCAGGGCGAAACCAGCGAAGAGCGCAGTGGAGGGCTGCATCGCAATGTGAAGCAGTGAGAAACGAGCGACAACTGCTGTGATTGCGAATTGACAGAATTGTTCGAAATGAAGAGAATGGGGGCGCTTGACCGCAATGGCAAATTCCAAGGCTGTACGGAGTATATAATCGCCTTGGTCAGCCGAAGTCCAGATTCCACTAGTAGCCACTTATTGAAATTGCAAAGCCCGTTCGAGCCGGGCCGGTCTTGAGCTATTAACGCTCAGGCGCTGCCGAAAGAGCGGACTAGTACCGGCAGCTGAACACCAGTGGGCGAGTTCAGGCATTTGCTAGCTACTAGTAATAGCCTTAACCCCCCAAACGGGTAGATCCTAGGTAGCTTTGCTCTTTCAGGCATAGCGCTTTAGCTACGGAATCATTAGTGCGTTGCCTTTGGACTTGATAGACTCAGGCGAACGACACTGATGATCATTGTGGCTGACGCTTGCGAGATTCGATCTTAAAAAATTCGATGCGATGCATGCTGTCGTTCGGAGCATTTTTCCCGGTACTAATCGCAGGAAAGCATGGTTAAGAAGGTAAGGTACCTGAGTGAGCCCAGCGGTGGCGCTTCAGATCTTATGGGTCTCTCTGATCTGATAACCTTCTCCGGCAGTCATTCAAGTGGAAGGGATTGAGCCTCGCATTGCTTTTTCCTTGACCGAAGCGACCTCGATATTCATTCATTTCGTATCTCGCTTCCGCGTCTTGCTTGCATGCGCTTCAATATGCTGGGTCAATCAGTCTGTAACATCCACCAACTCGTTAGGGTTTATAGCTGGCCGTGCTTATTTCCTATTATTAACCAGTACCCTAGCAGAGAGAGTCGGCGGAAAATAACAATACACAGGATTGAGAGCGTTAGGGCGTTGTAAAGGTTGGCCTGTAGATCTTTATATAGTTGAGAAGAGAGAATGTCAGGTGGGTATACACAAACTGACCCCGGGGGGGGTAGTTTGTGTATACCCACGAATGGCAGCGCTTGGGCGCACTTTGAAATAGCGGATCCGCTCTTCGACATCCAATCTCGATAAGTCGATTTTGGCCGCCCGCATGCTCAGTTCCAAATCTGCTTGAGCCGCTATTCACACTCCTCCTAGCTGTGGGGCCAGACTGAGCAACCCGAGAGCTCCCAGAGCCATGGGTGAGCAGCCCCTGAGTAGAGCCTGAGCCGGCATCTACAAAAGCGGCGATGCGACCGGGGAGCAAAAAGTCAGGATTCGGTGCGTATAACAGAAAATCATGGATGCACGCCAACGCCAACGGGTCTGAGAGACCAAGAGATAAGAAGAGGGTGAAGAGAAATGCTCCCCCGTGGAATCCTCACTGGCATGTGAATGGCTGAAAGTTGAAATTGCAGATGTGCTTCGTTCATGTCGTCAATCATTCAATATATATATGCACATGTTTATACGCTCCTGTTCAGTACCGCGACGCAAGACACGAGCGCAACCACCTCATCAACCTGCTCCTCATCCAGCAACAGCACACAGCTATTCTCAAACCAAGTCTTGGCCACAAACTCGGCCACCGGCACCCTCCGCTTCTCGCCCTCCTTGCCCAGCACGCCGCGCTTCCCACCGCCGGACATGTCCCACAGGTACGACTCCCCGTCGACGACGAAGCCCTCCTGCTTCTTCAAGATGCTAACGGTCCGCAGCTTGACGTCGCCGTCGGCGTGCGGCGATTCTGCCGGGAAGCGCACCGTCCAGTCGCCGTAGCGCTTGAGGATGGGCATGTCCAGCTCGGCGACGAGGCTGCCGTCGGCGGTTGAGGAGCTGTGGATCTGCATGCGCGAGGAAAAGGTGCCGCGGGTGAGCTCAAAGGCACAGGCGGGGCTGCCCTTTTGGCTGTCTTGGGCCGCTTGCACGACTTGCTTGCGGAAGGCGTCTGTGATGGTGCCCGTGTAGTCGGCCAGGGGGACGAGGGTGGTGAGGTCCAGGACGCGCAGCTCGTCGGAGAAGTCGCCGCTGGAAGATTTGACGAGGAAGATCTTGGTTGGTTTCAGCTGCGCACCGTCGACGGGCGAGTTGCCGTTGCTGAGTTCCTTGGCCATTGTGATAGGGCTGATTGCGTATTTGGATGAAGGCGTGAAGCAGCAGATGTCGGAAATCAGCAAATTCATGTATTGTGATGGAGATGAAGAGAAATTCTACGCTGGCTCGAGGGCAAGCCCGTTATTTATATCCATCTCAAAGGTCAAAGAGTCACCCGTCGTCTGGTGAGCTTTTGGTTTCGCTATTTCGACTCAGCCAACGATCTCGCTCTATCCTGCTGTAAACGGCAAGGCGCAGATCAACACGCGAGATACGAAGCACGCTAAAGGTAGCCGACAGCGACCCTCCGAGCTGTGCCTGGGCTCAGCTCCGTCCTGCGTCGCTCAAGAAGGCATAGCCTCGCCGCATCAATCTGATTTGGAATAGAGCACATCTAACCGCGCAAGTCTGGGGCGTCGCGTCATATTGTCAGGCTGCAGTGGATCAGCGCCTCGCAGCATCATGTCCACTTGGGGCAAGGCGCAGCTGAGGGGAATGCAAACGTCTAAGTGCGGTTCCGCGGAGCCTTGCTCCGTGCTTAAATCAACGTCGAATTCAAGTCTACCCTGTCAATGTGTGGCTATGCCAGGCTCTTCCCAGAGTCTTCTTTCAGGGACACAATCTGGTTGAGGACAATCTTTTCGTCCGTCGAGTCCGAGTCCACCGCCTGCGTCCGGTCAGATTAGCGAGAGGCGATGTCAACGTCACCGGGAGACTTACAAAGTAGCCGACGCGCATGGCCTGAAAGCGCACGCTCTCGGGACCACTCGTCCCGTTCTCTTCGCCTGCAGTGGCAGGCCACGGAGCCCTGCGTCGCACTTCATCGAATCCTGCTTCAATCATGGCGTTCTTGTAGATGACCTCGCTGTTGGGATTGATATCATTTAAAAAGCCTCCCTCGACGGAGGACGGATCGTCGGATTTGAAGAGTGGGCTGAAGATTCGAGCCTCGACAGTGGCAGATCCTTCCGGTACCCACTGGATATACGTCTTTGGCTTAGAGACCTTGTCAAGAACAGCCTTGATTCCAGTGACCAGCCCACTCGTTTCGTCCTTGGAGAACGAAGTTGCCTTGATGGGATGTGGCCCCTGGAGGAGGCCGACCGTTTTGCCCGGCGCTAGTCGGAAGTAGCCTTTGCTGTCCTCTTCCCGAAAATCGGATCGATCAATGTAAATGACCATGGTCCAGCGCACCCTATGAGAGCCAAACTCGGGATGTTTGGGCGAGAACGGCGCGTCAATCTCCGTCACCGCGTCGTGCTCTTCGATCGTGACCGGGATGGGATCGAGAACAAGCATGACCCGGGCTACAGTGTGCTCCAGGTACCGTCGGACAGACTGCTCGAAACGAGCGGTGGGGATGATGGCTCTGGCTGTCGTGACGCCAAGCTCGTTGATGAATGAGAGGATGGCTCCAGGCGGCACGCCTCGCCGTCGGATGGCAATGAGCGTGTACAAGCGAGGGTCGTCCCACCCGCGAACAATCTTTCCTTCAACCAGTTTCCTGAGAGACCTCTTGCTCATGATGGTACCGCTCAGGATGAGTCGTCCTGGGCCACGGAAGCAGGTCAGATGCTGAACTCCTCGCAGGTCATGCCGCTCACTTACCGGATTCTCGCTGCATCGGCTCATACACGCCGAGAGACTTGTTGAGCCACTCATAGCTTTCCCTGGACAGGATGAATTCCGACGTGCAGAGGCTGTGGGTAACGCCTTCGATACTATCGCACAGGCAATGCGCAAAGTCATAAGTCGGGAAGATCTTCCAGTCTGGGGCTCGCACGTGCTGTTTCTTCTGTTTGGGTATCCGATACGCCGCAAGGTCCCACATCTGAGGGTTGCCGCTGGTGATGTCCTGCTTCATACGCAGAAACGCAGATCGAGGTTCGTACTTGCCAGTATGCATGTCACGAAACTTTTCCAGGTTGGTGGCGACGTCCTGCCCGGCGTGCTCGCAGCGAAACCGGGGGCCTTCCTTGCCGTCCTTGCCGCCGCGCTGAAGTTTGATCTCGTCTTCGTTGCAATGACAGACGTACGCCTTCTCCCTCTTGATAAGCTCAGCGGCCAGCTCGTACAACTTGGGAAAATTATCGCTCGAATGGGTCACCGCGTCGGGGGTGAATCCTAGAGCACGCCAGGGCGTTAGCTCAAAGTGTCGCTTAGCCAGGGGGGAGCAAGGAGCAAGCTGCATGTTACCAAGCCACTTGATGATCTTCAGGATCCATTCAAAGTATATCTCCTCCTCTTCGTCGGGGTTGGTGTCATCAAATCTACGTTGGATTGTCAGTTCGGAGAGCCGTCGCTTGAGCGAGCGATCGGTCGAGCTACCTGAGAATCTAGGGATTGGTTAGCAGGCACCGATTGAAGACTTCAGAGGAGCGGCGTACCGTCCGGCCTCCATGGAATCTCGCGAACCCGAAATTGATCGCAATCGCCTTGGCATGTCCCAAGTGCAGGAAGCCATTGGGCTCGGGTGGAAATCGCGTTACCACCGATTCGCACGGCCGCGCTTTGAAGATGTCTGCGAGGAAGCCCTGCTTGAACATGGCATCCGGATCTACCATAGCAACCTCATCTGCATCAGTCCGAGGCTTCGCGGCCGTTACCTTGTGGGAGCCAGCTGCCCTGGCCTCTGCTGCTGCTGCTTTCTTCGCGCGCTTCTGGATGCGCTTCTTCAGCTCGTTTCTCGTCACCATGTCACCGGTGTGCTCATCCAGGACGAGTTTCGGCGCTGCGGCCGATGCCTCAACAGTGTCGTTGGCCATGTTCAGAAATCCAAGCCCGGGCGCGGCTTGACGTTTCGTGTTATGGAGAAGGTCGTTGGTGAGAGAGCCCCAACACCACCGTTAAGGCAGTCACTCGTCGCAGGCACCATGAGTCACACGGCCACTTACGGCCGTTCACAACGGCCCATGCACGGCGGCCGTGCTGCATCGAGTCGATGCGACGTCTTTGTTTGTCGAGTTTGGCCTGCGCCTTGGTCCCCATTCCATGATTGGCAGAGCCGCCGTTGCTCTTGCCGCCGGCCCTTGTCCGGACCCAGCGTGGAGAACCGCCTCCGGGCCCGCGACCAGGAAGGAACGGGACCGGCCTGCAGAGCGCTTGCCATGGCCCGCTCCTGTCGTGGCCCTATCAGATGATGCGATTTCGCTCGCGGAAGCCCAAGTTGGCAGCTCTTGTTCTCTGCCCAAATCTCCAGCGGCCTACCGCGTGCCAAGCGCTGAGGTGCTTCAATTACCTGCCTCTTCAACCATCACACTGCCGTGCCTGTCCATGTGCGAATTGTACCAGATGTTTCACCAAACTCCAAAACGCCCGCCTCACCCCGGTGAATCAAGTTGATCGACCGTTTTTGGCCATTTCTACTTCATCATCGATGTGGCGTTCTGCTGCCGGATTTAGCTCGGACCCCGAGGCTTCACTTATACGCAAGATCTTCAAACACATCTTCTCTGCCAACTCCATTTGAACTTCACTTTCTTCTCCATCTCATGTCCCGTCGCCAATTGTCACTCTCTACATCGGCATAATGGACGGCCCCGAAGCATCTCCAAAGCCGTCGTGGCCGCGGCGCATCCTCGCCGAGCTCGGCCTCACGACGCTCTACCACTGCGCCCGCGACATCAAGCTCCTGTGCCTGCAGCGCTTCGTCCGCCTCTTCGCCTACGGGTCCTCGACGCTCATCCTCGTCTCCTTCCTGCGGGCCCTCGGCCACTCCCGCGCCCGGTCGGGCCTCTTCATGACGCTGACCCTCGCCGGCGACGTCTGCATCAGCTTCCTGCTCACGCTCGTCGCCGACGCCGTCGGGCGCAAGGCCATCCTCGCCGCGGGCGCCCTGCTCATGGCCGCCAGCGGCCTCGTCTTCGCCTGGTCGTCCAACTACTGGGTGCTGCTCGCCGCCGCGGTGCTCGGCGTCATCAGCCCGAGCGGCAACGAGATCGGCCCCTTCCGCGCCGTCGAAGAGAGCGTCGTGGCCCACCTCACCACCAAGGCCGAGAGGGGCGACGTGTACGCCTGGTACAGCCTCGTGGGCACGGCGGGCACGGCGTGCGGCATGATGGTGTGCGGCTGGGCCATCAACGCGCTGCGTGCGAACCTGGGGTGGTCGCTGCTGGAGGCGTACCGCGCGACCTTTGTCGGCTACGCAATCCTGGGCCTCGTCAAGCTCGCCCTCGCCTTGGCTCTGTCGCCGGCCGTCGAGGCAGACAAGGAGCCTCCTCCGCCAGCACCGACAGCAACAACGACAGAAACCACGCCTCTTCTCGACGGGGAGCAAGACTCTCCTGCACCGCAGCAAGCGAAAAAGGCCAAGCGGTGGACGGCTCTGCTGCCCGAGATCAGCGCCGAGAGCAAAGGCATCACCGCGACGCTCTGCATCCTCTTTGCTCTCGACTCTTTCGCCTCCGGCCTCGCTCCTCTGTGAGTACCTAGTGCCGCTCCGCCCCTCCGCCGCGCCGCTAACAGCGACAGATCATGGGTGACATTCTTCTTCCGCGACCGCTACGGCCTCGAGGAAGGCAAGCTCGGCTCCGTCTTCTTCACCACCAGCCTCATCTCCGCCGCCTCCGTCATCGTGGCCTCGTCCCTGGCGAAGCGTCTCGGCAACGTCAAGGTACGCCCCCGGAACCCTCGTTGAAGATACACGTGGTGCTGACCGATTTCCCAGACCATGGTCTTCACCCATCTCCCTTCGGCCATCTTCCTCGCCCTCATCCCCGTGCCCCAGTCGCTGCCGCTCTCCCTCCTCTTCCTCGTCCTTCGCGCGTGCACCCAGTCCATGGACGTTGCCCCACGCTCCGCCTTTCTCGCTGCCATCCTGCTCCCCGCCGAGCGTACCGCCGTCATGGGCGTCGTCAACGTCGTCAAGACCACCGCGCAGAGCCTTGGCCCGCTCATCACCGGCGTCCTCGCTCACCACGGTCTCTTCTGGGTGAGTTTCGTCTGCGCGGGCTCGCTCAAAGCGTCGTATGATTTGGGACTGCTGGCCGTGTTCAAGAATCACGAGCGCGATCAAGAAGCGAGAGAACGGGCAGACGAGGAAGCACAGAACCAGAGTTGAAAGAGTAGCAGAATAGACAAGACATGCACATAGTTTCGCAGAGTAGTAGATCATTCTCCTGTTCACTTCATTATTGTGTCATTGTGCAATCCTCTTCTCAGGTTCGATGTCTCTGGTTATCTAAACCTTTCTGCGGGCCTTCTTCTTCCTCGCCACCTCTTCGCCCCAAGCGTCCTCGAACAGCGTCTTCTTCTGCGTCAGCTGCCCGGGCTGTATTCCCAGCCGTCGTACAATCTGGAACGCGCCGGTGCCCACCGCCATGGTCTGCCCCATGATGATGCACTCGCTCACACCCTCGATCTGATCCGTCTTCATGCCCGCCGCGGCGTCGAACAGGTGGTCCGGCGTCTTCTCGAACGAGGCCAGCTGCAGCACGCTGTCTCGCATCTTGGAGAGACCGAATCGCGTGATGCCCAGCACCTCGCCCTTGTACGTCATCACGTCGGCGAGCAGCTGCATGTGACGCGGGTCGATGCCCATGTCTCCCATGACCTCGCCAATCTCGTTGGCGATGGTCGTGCGGGCCGCCTCGATGCCGAGGATGTCGCGGCACTCCATGACGTTGTTCGACCGCGTCTTGGTGCCAATCACGCCTTCCGTGGTCATGCACTCGCGCAGGCCGTAGCCTTCCACCAGGACCGTGTGCGTGTTCTGCTCGGACGTCTGGATGATGGCTCGGGTCGCCTCCGGGTAGCCCGAGATGGGCACCAGGGGCAGGCCGCGGCGGAGGAAGTTGGCCCGCAGCAGCATGTCTCCGCTCTCCTCGGCCGCCGACTTGCTCTTCGTGGTCCTCTTGGCCGGCATCTCGCTCGCGTCCCGCACCCGGATGATGATCCTGTCGCCGTACACGGACAGGTCCTCGCGCGACAGCTTCAGCTTGCGCTGCTTGCACATGGCCTCGGCAATGTCGTAGATGCCGACGCCCAGGTGCATGTCGGAGAGCGCCGTCCTGTCGATCTGGAGCACGACGTTTCCTTGGTCGGCGCGCCACTCGTCCTCGATGAAGTGCAGGACGTCCGACACGTACGTCTTCTCGATGCGGCCCTTGACCACCCTGGCGGCCTCGATCTGCTCGTTGTTCTGCAGCGGGCACGTGATGACGGGAGTGCTGATGTTCTTGGAGGCGTTGATGATCTCCTTGATTCGCGGCACACCCTGCGTGATACTCATACCGGCGACACCGGCGAAATGGAACGTCTTGAGCGTCATCTGCGTACCGGGCTCACCGATGGACTGCGCGCCGACGGCGCCGACGGCGTGGCCCGGTTCGACGTGCGCCTTCTTGTACTTTTCGAGGCACATCTTGATGAACAGCCGAAGGGTCGTCGCGCTCACCTTGGCGGTGCGGTCGGCGTGCGCCTGCGAGGTCGGCCGGAGCGCCTTGTCGCCATCGAACCCGGCCAGCTTCCGGACTCGCTCGAGCTTCGAGGCCAGGCCCTCGCAGTAGGCCTCGATCGTCTTGAGGAACCTCCGGGCACTCTCGTGCTCGTCGATGCCGTAGTCGGTCCCGTCATCGTACGCGAGGTCCTCGCCGAGCAGACTCTTCCTCGGCAGTCGCTTGCGCTCGACCTCGAGCATCGAGTCGCAGAACTTCCGGATGCCGTCCGGCGTCATCGGGACCTCGTTGTTATCCCACGTGAGGTTCTCGGCGTGGCTCCAGGTACGCACGAAGTGGACCGGTTCCGCGGTACCCTCCATGTCCACGGGGTCCAGCTTGTCGGCACCGAACTGGAACTGCACGATGCCGCCGCCGGACGTCCTCACGGTGTCGTCGTACTGCGTCGAGAGGTCTTCCAGGGACTTCATCAGTCGCCGCGACATGTAGCCGGTCTCTGCCGTCTTGACGGCCGTATCGACCAGACCTTCACGACCGGAGATGGCGTGGAACAGAAACTCGGTCGGCAGGAGACCCGTGTAGAAACTGTTCTTGACGAAACCCTTGGAGGGAGGCTGACGGGCGTTCTTGTGAAAGTGCGGCAGACTTCGGTCCTGGAACCCATCCGGCACTCGCTGCCCTCCGATAATCTGCTGTCCGACGACGGCCACCATCTGGGCGACGTTGATGTCGGAGCCCTTGGACCCGGACTTGGCCATGATCAGCGGGGCGTTGTTTCGGCTCAGCGTGTCGATGCAGTACGTTCCGGCCTGCTGTCGGACCTTGCTCAGGATGCCGGAGATGGAGTTCTCCAGGGTCTCCTCCATGTTGCAGCCGGGCGCCTTCTCGAGCTTGCCCTGCTTGAACGTCTCGATGAGGTCGTCGCATTGCTTGTAGGCGGTCGACACCAGGACGTTCTTCTCGGCGGTCAGGGCCGCGGTCGGGAACACGTCCCCCACGCCGATCGAGAAACCCCTGTTGGTGAGCGCTCTCGCGCACAGCTTGGCCAGCCGGTTCATCGCTATGACGGCTTCGTCGGGGCCAAAATCACGCATGATGACGTAGAAGATGGAATCCTTCTTGCCGGCACCGACGGTGGACTTGTCCATGCGGCCGCACATGACCTCGGAGTTTCGAACCACGAGCCACCCGTCGTTGGGGTCCATGTCGGGGCACTGTCCCGGGCGAGCCTTGTAGGCTCGGCACTTGGCATCCAGGTTGATCTTGACGGGCGAGTCCTTGTTGGGGCGCATCAGCACGCTGAAGATTTGCTTGCCGGTCCACAGGCACTGAGGCGCGAGGATGGCCGGCGGGGGCATATCCAGCTTCGTCTTGCCGTCCATCATGTGCATGCAGATGTACGTAAACGTCTTTCGGTCGAAGAAATTGTCCTTGCTGCTGAGCAGGTAGGCGGCCGTGATGAAGTCCTGCGTCGCGGCGATGATGGGCTCGCCATTCTTGGGGGTCGCCAGGTTGTTCTTGACGCCCATCAGGTTGATGGCCTCGGCCCTCGCCTCCTCCGTCTGCGGGACGTGGAGGTTCATCTCGTCGCCGTCGAAGTCGGCGTTGTACGGGTTGCACACGCACTCGTTGAGTCGGAACGTCCTCCAGGGTCGCACCTTGACGAGATGGCTCATGATACTGAGCTTGTGCAGCGACGGCTGACGGTTGAAGAGCACCACGTCGCCGTCCTCCAGGTGCCGCTCGACGATGTCGCCGAAGCCGAGCTGGCGCGCGGCGTTCTCCCTGTTGGCCCACTTCAGGTTGTACCTGAAGTGACCGCCGTCCTCCTGCTTCAGCACGGCCTGCGCACCGGGCCAGACGTCGCAGCCGTTCTTGACGCACTGCCGCAGCTTGTCGATGTTTTGCCGGTTGACCCGTTCAGGATACGTGAGGTTCTTCGCGACGAGCACCGGGACGGCGACCTGGTCGATGCCGAGGTTGGGATCCGGCGAAATGACGGTTCGCCCCGAGAAGTCGACTCGCTTGCCGGACAGGTTGCCTCGGAAGCGGCCCTGCTTTCCCTTCAACCGTTGGCAGAAACCCCTGGTGGACTTGCCAAATCCCGGCTGCTGAAGTCCCGGGACGTCGCTGTTGACGTACATGGCGATCTGGGTCTGCAGGTATTCCCACTGCTCCATGATGGTCTGCACGGGGGAGCCCTTCTGGAGGGCGGAGCGGATCATGCCGCTGACCCAGACGATGTCGGCGAGCTTGGTGGTGATGTCGTCCTCGTTGCTGGCGTTGTCCTGAGCGACGGAGGGCCGGATGCACACGGGAGGCGCCGGGACAAACTGCCATATGAACATTTCCGGGCGGCCGTCGGTGGGGTCGAGGCCGAGGAGCTCGCAGTCCGTGGGGGTGATCAGCTTGAACAGGTTGAGGACCCTCAGCGGGTTGAGGTCTTCCATGGCCTTTCGGAGGTGCTTCTCCAGCTCGGGGTTTGCCTGCTTGGCCTCGTTGAAGGAGTTGTCGAACTTGACCTTGCTCTCTGGGGGCACCTTCTTGACGGACGTCGACTTGTTGAAGGCGACAAACTTGTCGTGCGCGAGCTTGAGGACGCCAATCTTGCGGATCTGGCCGTTGATGGAGCCGCAGTAAGGGCACGTCTTGGCCTTGCGGCATTGCTCGTTGATCCGCTTGCAGATCTGGGTCCGGCGCAGGTTATCGATCGGTCGTCGCAATTCCTTCAAGAAGGCCCGGCGGTCCGGCTCCTCGAGCAACACTCGGCCACAGTCCTGATGATGCGTCAGCGGGGGTCCGGCTCTTTGCCGCGGCAGGACGAGCGGCGCACCTTGCAGATGTCCTGCAGGATGGACATGATGAATCGCAGGTAGCCGATGTGAAATGCCGGCAGAGGCAGCCTGACGTGGCCAAAGTGACCAGTGCAGTTCTGCAGAGAATCTTGACAGGTGGCGCATTTTCCGATCTTGCTCGAGGTACCCTGCGAAGCGCGAGGCTCGTTAGCAGGCATGTCGGGTGGCGGGGGACCGAGTGCTCTCACCAGCCGAGGGTCCAGAGGTCCATGGCGATAGGGCGCGCGGTTGTTTTCAATGTCGTAGAGGAGGCGATCGGAGACTTCGAGGACGGCCTGGTTGGCGATGTCTTGGTTGGACCTGGTGCGCGCGCAAAGTCAGCGAGGGAGTCGCGGGGAGGATGCTTCGTCGGCTGAGCACTCACTGGATGCCGAACTTGATGCCCCGAAAGCGCTTGGGCAGCTTGTCGACAAGCTGCTGCTTGACGGGGTCTTCGGTCGAGTTGGCCATGGCGTCGCTGCACCAGCCGTGGACTGGCAGCTCGTCGCGGCGTCTCGTTCACGTCTTCGCCGGTCGAGGTGGGTGACGACGAGGTCAGGATCTCAAGAAGCCAAGGCCCGCTGCTCGCGATCGCTGCTCGACGGACTCGACCAACATGACCAGAGGCAAAATCTCGATGCGACACAGGCTGCGCGGGTCTGGCGGGCAGGGGCTCGGGGGCGGTCGACGTGCTTGCAGGGCGTGTCGCTGGTGCTTGCGAGGCTTGAAGTCGACCAAAATTTTGGAGGGTCGGCCGGGCGGATTTTGCGATCAGCGAGCGGCCGGTGAGCCAGACCGAGCTGCGACAGGGTTGTTTGGTGGGGTACGACTCGACCCCACCACTGCGTTCCAGTTGCTGCAGGTGCAGAAGACTGCTGGTGAGGCCCCGCCGCAAATGGGTAGACGTCCACCAACGCCAACATCGCGCGAACCTTCGTCGTCTTCGACATCATCAAGTCTTCCCCTTGAGCTGCGGCGGGGACACGTTGTTCTGCCTCCAGTGGGAGATTCGGACTGGATGAACAGGCTTGGATTATGGGGGCCGGCGAATGCCTCAACTCTGCAGCAGCTGCTGCGCAGGGTTCCCCCGTGACTGCATGCTGCTGGTGTCTGGATGGAGATGTCTTAATGTCCACGATGGCGGATTGTAACTGCGCGTGGTGGCTAGTCTACAGCCCGCAATCCTATACATAACCACAATCTTGACACATATCACTCGCTAGTTTTCCACGCAACTATTCGAGGACATCGCTTCCCGCCTTTCACCATGCTTGTTCTCTCGTTTCAATCTCTTCCATCACTTCAGGAGGGGACGTCTCCGAGTCGTATTCCCAGGAAGAGTCGTAGGATGAACGAATTCTGCGACAATCGCCACGCTGTCTTCGTCTCGGTAGTATTTCTGTCGCACCCTGCGGTTCATTGTGAAAGGTGGTTCGGGGCTGTCTTCCGTAAAATGACGACCCAGGTCATCGTGGATTCGGGGTTGCTTCGGAACATCCAGCGGTCCATCTCAGGAAGAGATGTCCTGAGCAACATGATGGGCTGTAGAATTCTTTCCTCGTTGACGTTTCTCCCGGACGACTCATAGACGTGGGTGATGTAAAACACGTGGTCGATTTCGATCTGGACCATTTGGAGCTGGTGCAGATTCGCAATACCCGGCCACACTTCGTTCCATGAGGAGGCTAACAATTCGGCTTCCTGGCCATCTGAAATGGCTTCTGAACCGCCTCCTAACGCCTTGAATACATCAAGGGGGAGCTTCAGGGTGATGTCTAATTTTCGAATCCCACCGATCAAAGATAGGAAACTATGTGACGGAAGCATTTCTGACCTTCTCGGATGCTGGCAAACGTCTTTGAGTGTATCCAAATCAGTTATGTGGAAAACTGCAGACTGGGTGAGGTAATTGGCAACATCGCAGTACCTACGTATAAGGACTTAGCAGACGGGACGTCTCCCAGCAACCTTTTTGCAACGAGGTCGATTTCGCTCACAGTCTCCTGCACACAAGAAGCAAACATCTGACCCCCAAGTCATCGGCACGGGATGCTTCGCATTGCCGCTGTGGACTGACTTCGAAACTCAGGCGCCTCAGCCACCGGTGAATAGACGATTTCTGGTGACTGGCACATCCGCTGGTCCGTCGTTCAAACCCGTGGCGACAAGGGCAGCAGGACGTAATGCAGTCTGAAAGGTGTATGCCTCCCTCGTCACACAATATGCGAATGCCAGGTGCCGCAATATACCCATAGATCGCCCATCGGATCTCAACCGGGCAAGTAAATAGCCTGCTTCGCGGTTCGGGGTTTGCCATTTCGGCATTGTCCGGTGCTTGTCGTATCAGGTATTTCAAGAACTCGCGTCAACGGGCCCGCCAAATCGCCACTTTGGTAACAAAGCAGGCGTGTTGCCGGTTCGAAGGGTAAGCAAGCAGCAATTGGAGGCAGAGACCTCTCCTGGTCCTGCGTCTGTGTCTGTGCAACGACCGGCAAGTCGAGCACAGTTGCGTTGGACTTCAGGCGCCAGATAGCAAACCGAGTAGCTGGGCAGCTCGGCTTTGCGAGACGTCACTTATCCGGCTTTTGATGGAAAGGAGAGTCGAGCAGGCCATCTCACCCCGCCGAAACCCATGTCTAGAACCCGCGGCGCACGTCCAACGGACACGTCCAACAGCGTGCTGACATCTCACCAATGAGAGGATAGAGCGCTCAGGAACATCAACGCAATGCGGTGACCACACCAAAGTGACCCTACTGGCGGCTAGTGGCCCGGGCCCATTATGACCGCTGACCAACATCTGAGGAGTTCCCCGCCAGTACATGCATGTTGGGTGGAGGGGAGGGAGCCTACTTAGCCTCATCCGACCCCGGGCCGCTGCCAGGGATATCGCTTCTGGTTCCAGTGTTGGCTCTTACGACACCCCTCTTTGTTCGCAAGGTCTACAGCGTTTCAAGTCAAAGTACAAAACCTCGGGTCTCTGGCTAATCCGACGAACCAGACGCAGCCAGGGCCATCAGAGATTAATATCATATATTTACCATATTTACCACGTATCACAAATGGAGAATTTCACGGTCTACTTTGTGACGGGAGGAAATCGCGGCATTGGTCTGGGCCTCGTGAGATCGCTGCTTTCTCGTCCATCCACCATCGTTATTGCATCCGTTCGCAATGCCGAGGCTGCGGCTCAGCTCCAACGCCAAGAATTTGTCCTGGGCCAGAAGAGTACTCTACACGTCGTTGAATTGGATCTCTCCGTCGCCCTAAGACCGAGTCGGATTTTGGAAGCCATCAATGCGACCGTACCAGATCTGGATCATGTCGATGTTCTCATCAACAACGCGGCTCATATCCCGCCTTTATCCGTTGTGACGGAGACACAACTTGGCCACATTCGTCAGGCTTTTGAGACGAACACTTACGCGCCCTTGATGATCTTCCAGGCCCTCTGGCCGGTGTTGCAAAGGTCAGCCTCGGCGCCAAAAGTCATCATGGTGACCTCCTCCGTCGGAAGCATCGGAGGCCAGGAGCCCATGCCAGGCGGTGCATACGGTCCCTCCAAGGCAGCCCTGAACTGGATCACTCGAGCGCTGCATTTGCAGAACGAAAGTTCCGGTTTGATTGCCGTGGCTCTGCACCCTGGATGGGTCCAAACAGACTCGGGTCGCTTCTCCGCCAACGAGTGGAACTATGCACCAGGGCCTCCCCAGACTCTCGAGGAAAGCATAGCGGGCATGATGAGAGTGATTGATGGGGCTACGAGAGAGACCGTTTCAGGCTGCTTTGTAACGTATTCAGGCCAGGTCCTGCCTTGGTGACTACCACCTAGGCTGAGCACCGGGGTAAGGAATCCTGAAGAGGGCTGCGTTCAAGGGGCAATGAAGCAACATGAGCTAGAGAAGTGGCAGAATTTGAACTTTCAATTTTCCCCTAGGCATCTCAGGCCTCTTGACTGTCCTTGTCTTGCCTTGCGGTATGCCAACTCCCATAATTCCACGCGATTCAACCAAGGAACATCGGTGGTCCAACGCTTCGCGGGACGCCTGGCCGTCGTTTGCGGTCCTGCTCATCTTAATACTTCAGTGATGTAGCTGCCATAAATACTGTATGCACGGCGGTCTCGCTGTGAGCTATTGCGCACGCACGAGGGCGAGGTGAGGCGAGGCGAGATCCCGAGGCGAGACGCGAGAGGCGAGGGCCGAAAGGCGAGCGGGAGGATTCGAGAGGCGACGCGCGAGGGCGGCGACACGCGAGAGCCAGGAAGTGAAAGCGCGACGCGGGGCGCGAGACATGAAAAGCGAGGAGGCGACACGCGAGAGACGAAGGGCGAGAGGCGAAAGGCGAAAGGCGAAAAACAAAGAGATGAAGAGCAAGGCAACATTGCCGTTGGCCCGTTGCCCTGACCCGTCCGGCTTACACGCACGCAAGGGCGATCCACAGTCGCGGCACCACCATCGCCGTTGAGACCTGCCGAGCCTCTTGCACATCCATGAGGTGTGTGTAAAAGTGTCTAAGTCCATTTCGGCTTCTATCAAAGTCGCAGCAAGACGGCGCCTGCGTATTTTCGCGACGAGCGAGCCAGGGAAAGGCGATGCCCCGGAGCCCGGGCGCGTGTGTCTTTCGCCCCGCGGCCCCGTGCTCCACTCCGGCCTCCGGCCTTGCGACCAGTCCGAGGAAGCCCGACGGGAACGCACGTCTCAACGTATGCTGGCAAACCTTGACCCGGAGCACCCCGAACGAAACTGCCGCCGTGCACTTGAGACAAATTTGGCCAAGCGCTTGGATGGGTATTACTGCTACGTCTAGTCGGCGAGGTGCTCGACAATTCTGTACGCTGAAGAGTCCACGTACTCTACCGCTCCCCTTTCGTCTTCGTCTGCTTTGACAGGAGCTGTGAAAGCACGAAATGATTGACATCCTCGTCCGCCCAGTACCCCAGATGCGAAGCAATCGTGTTGATCGGGTTGAAGTCGAGGGCACTCCTGTCCTCGCGTCAGTCAAGGTACCTTTCTGCGGAGGAAGGATTTGCACTTACTCTTGGATGCTGTAGTCTACCCTCCCGTTTCGGTTCAGCGCCCTCACCTTGGCCTCTTCAGCGCGGAGTTTCCTCGCCTTGCGGACCTCCTCGTTTGTCGTTATTGCCTCGTCGTCTTTCGCACCCTTTTCGCGGCTCTTCTGGAACGTGGAGAACAAGGTTTCCATCTCCTCGTCCACCGCCGTCACGTTCTCTTGCCCAGCTGTCTTTGAGTCCCCTGACTGCTGCTTATCCGCCTCCGCACTCTGCGATTGCTTGTTCTCTGCTGCCGTGAGTTGTTGATCCGCCGCCAGCCGGGCCATGTCCTCGTTCGTCAGTCCGAGGCCGCGGTTGAGGATGTTGCTCGCGATCCCGGCACTGAGACTCGTCCACAGTCCACTGACGCTTTGGCCGACCTTGGCTCCGATCCCCGTCAGGCCTTGCGGCGCAACGGTGCCGAATATGCCTCTCTTGGTGTACGGCAGCAACTGCGGCTTCAAGGTCGCCATTGCTTGCGAGATCAAGGGCTCCATGCGGTAGCTTACGGGGTCGGATGGGTGGAAGATGTTGAACAGCTGCGTAACCTTGGGTGATGATATCGAGTATGGCAGCCCGCTGACGGGCGATATCTCGTCACCAGTCGCAGGCGCCGGTGCGGTGAGGAAGGGATCGTCAGTCTCGTCGGCGTGCAGCGGGCTTTCAGACGGCAGGGCGTAAGGCATGTGTCGCGCGGCAATCGTCCTTAAATTGCGTCAGTGACCCGAGACCAGCTTCTATGCCTGAAGTGATACTTACCGTCCCTTGAGCATCTGGAACAGGCCGACCGGTGATCCCAGGCAGAAGAAGTCTTGCACGTCAAAGTCGAATTGCAGTTCATGGTCCTTGAGCTTGCTCTCCTGCCGGTTCTGGGACGGCCAGAAGCGGAGAGGGTGCCTGTGCTCATCAGACTGTTCTCTCTGTCGGCACAGGACGTCGAAGAATATGGCAGAGCCCAGCGAGTGACCCATGAGATGCACCTTGCCCTTGAACTCGGGATTCTTTTCTCTAAAGAGCCTCAGGATCCGGTTCGTTTCTGCCACGACGACTCGCGAGATTTCCTCTCGATACGAGCTCTGGTACAGCAAGATGTCGAGTGCGAGATCCGAGATCAGGGATCTAGCAAAGGCCACGCCCTCTACGGTGATGTCCTGGAGAGAAGGATCTACCGCAACTGTCAGCACCGCTTCGGTATTTCATTCGAGATCGACTCACATTCATCCTCATCACCGTCGACATCTCCAAGGTCATGCTCTCCTTTCTTCTGGCGCTTCCGAGGAAACTCGAACAAATGCCTCCAGCAGACTGGGAGGACCTGCACTCGAGAGTTCCCAGGGCCGGCCCCAAACTCAGAGTTCAAGGCTTTCAGGTCGGCCGAGTTCGCGTAGACAGACTTGATCGTCTTGCGGAGAATATTCACGTCGTGGACGAAGTTGACGCTCTCCAACCTGCAAGCTCTGTCAGCGGCACTGTATTCGGTATCAGCGGCTACGACGTACCGGAGACCAAGGCGTTGGCCAATTCCGTGCGTCACGAGTATCAGGTGCTCGATTTCACGGCCCTGGGTCTCGCCGGCTTGCGCGTTGTAATCGTCCTGGATTTCCTGCTCGTCCCGCTGCCGGATCTCTTCCTCTGTTTCGGCCGGACTCTTTTCGCGTTCGAGAAGCGACGAAAGCTGTCGCTGAAGCGTCGCACGCCGATTTTCGGCCTCATCCGACGCCGCCTTGATGGAATGGGCTGTGCTGTCGGTTGAGTCCCTTGTGGATGGCGGTGCTGATCTTCGCTTCAGAAGCTTCTGCTGGCGCTCATCCAGGCCAAGGGTATCTTGCGTCGAAGGCGCTTGGCTTTTCTCGTCCTTTTCCTTGTCCTTCTCTTTGTCTTTCGATTTGCTAGGTTCCGTGTAGCCTCGAACGAGCTTGACACCGCTCAGGTAACCGCCGCCGGCGAATCTTTCATAGACCGAAGTCGTGACCCACGACAGCATGCCATCAGTTGAGAGCCAAGCAGTGTTGGCATCCTGGTACGTGGCCACGTTGTTCATGTAGGCGCCAAAGAGTCGATAGGATTGCGGCTGGGGGGCAGGCTGCGAAGTTGTCGCAGCTTTGGATGGTGTTTCTAGTGTAGATTTAGAGGTTGAGCCGGCCTCGACCTTTGCATTGCTGGCTGCGAGTTCTGGGCCTGGAGCTTTCGCAGCTGACGAACTTCGAGATCTTGCTGTGCACGAATCAGTCTGTGGGCGGTCTCAAGAGTATGCATGTACACACCTTTTTGAAGCCACGGCTTCGTCTTGAGGTAGCCCTTGGCGGATGTTAGCGATATGCCGTCTGTCGTTTGGCAAACCTGAAGCAAACCTCTTCCAATTGCGCGGCGAGATTCTCCTCGCAGGGCCGCAGACTAGAGCCATCTTGGAAAAACCATGTCCCGCGGCGAGCTTTCAAGGGCGTCAGCTGATATAGAAGACTTGGGCCACTTGTGATGTCCTACCCTCGTAGATCGGGCCTAGCCAGTAGATTGGAGCCAATTCCCGGTCCTCGATATCGACGTCGAAGAGAAAGTCTTCGTTTACGCGCACGCGTTTCGCGCTCCTCTCCGATGAACCTATTTGCTTAGACTCCAACGTGGCAGTCTTGCCGCCCCTGCTCGATCCTCCTTCATGCGCCGTTTTCGTGTGTGAGTCCTCCAGCTCAGGATTGTCCTCTGCCGCTTCCAACAGCTTCTGGTAGCGGGCTTCGAGTCTCCGCGAATCGGACGGCGAGAAAGCGGTGAACTTTTTCGGCTGCGAGGGGGGTTTGGAATCCTTGCGGGGGTCTTGACGGCCTGTGATGATCTGTGGCTTCCGCTTCGGTACCTGCATTGTAGTTGATCAGCATGGTCGCGAGGCACGGAGCTGCTGGGGGAGGGCGCACGTCAACTGCGTGGAACCATTGAACGTTGAGCGGAGGACAGTCCTTTGGATATGTCCTGAAGCTCTGACCGTACAATGGTTTTACGCTGTGATCAGCCGGAGCTTCCGCCGCCACTGGTGACGCGGGGGGCGGCTCATCGCGTTTGCTATCAGGAGTCGGCGTCGTCGTTCGGCTGGTGGCCCACGGATTGATCGAATCGACGGCGGAGCTCAGGTACGACTTCTCGGCCTTCTTGCCGCTGGGACTTGAGGGCATCTTCCTCGACCCAAACGACAGCCACGCAACGGTCGCGCTTCTGCTGGGGCCAAGGCGAGGCCGCTGGACTATGCCACGCGGCGCGAGCAATCCGCTCCTTGTAACCAGGCGGAACGCCAACTTGAATGTTGCTGCCGAGCGCAGCGGCACGTATCTATCAGAGCGCCGGGTCCGTGGATGTCATGGATGCTGGTCAGAGTAAGGAGCGCGGGCGCGGCGCGGGAACTCGACGGTGCAGCTGGATGCGACAGATGTTGGGAGATCGAGATGCGATTGGAACCGTCAGCCAGGCACGTCACGTCACTGGCGAGAGCTAGCCCGTACATGACGTGGCAGGGATCTTGCAGCTGGAGCTATCGAGCCCCACGCTAAGGCAACCATGTCAGGTACCGAAGGCTGGGCCAAGTCTTCCGAGTTCAACGGATTGGATTGCTAGTCGGATTATCATGCTCTAACTAGGTCCTCGTAGGTATTCTGTTCCCTGCCGAGATGATGTCTTACCGCATGCATTTACTGCATCAGCATCAAAGCGGGCGGGTGTCTATGCAAGCACAGGCGCTCCTCAATACTCCTACAAGCGCGGGACTCTCGCCCGAGCCGTCTGGTACTGGAATCCCTCGAGCCTTCAAGCCAAGGAGGTATGAAGGCTCGGACCTATTCTCCACGGCATCTGCGCCGTGTCGAGCTTCTCGTCCTACGACCCGGTGGCATTAAACACGCTCCGCAGGTCGCTCACGGTGAAAGTGCACCAAACTCTAGCAACCGGGACCATGCAGCTTGATTCTGCTGGGCGAGAGCCTCAGCAGTCCGACCTTGGGCGTCCTGCAAGGCGCGGATGTCTGCATCCCCTTGGACATCTAGCCGGCCCAAGCCCATCGACTCAGCAACCTGCCGAGCGGGCGGAGGAAACGAGTCGGTAGACATGGTCGACGACAGCCACAAGAGGAGCCACACAGCCTCCTCTTGCCCGCCCTCGACGGCGAGATGAAGCCCGCTCTTCATGCCGGCCAGAGGGTCCTGATAGCGGACGAGGGAGCCAATGTCACCCACTTCGTCGTGAACGTCCCGCAGGAGTTCGACGATGCCGGCAACATCTCCCTCGGAGCACATGACGTGAAAGGCTCGTGCCGGTCGAACCTCGGGGTTGTTCTGGACGTAGGCCTCTTCGGTGATGGATGGAAGGATGTCCAGGTTCTCCTGGACACCACCCTCGTTGCTATATCGCGCCAGGATGGGCGTATCGGAGGCGGTCTGGAGGAAGGCATTCGTGCTTGAAGGGCCTGCCGCGTTGACGGGCAGATGCGATTCGCAGCTGGGGCACTTGAGAGAGAGCGCAACTGACGATGCCTCGTCCATCAAGCATTCCCTTGTGTCGGGTTAGCAGCCAACCCCGATCGTCGCCTACCGGTTTCGCGAGGCATACCAGTGGAAGTGGCAACCGCAGCCGAGCTCGAGGTCATCGGGAACTGTCTGGGCGTCGTTGCTCACGCCCTCGCCTTCATCATCGTCTACGCGGAGGACGAGGGGCTCGTCGCAAGCCTTGCACTGAGACATTGGCGGCTAAGGGACTAGGCGCGCGGTGATGTGGATGGCGACGGGGTCTGGATAGGTAGGCAACTGCACCGAAATGGCAGCCTTGAGTGCGGCTTGATCGCGATGCACCAAGTACACGCAAGTTGACGGTGGCTGTGCTTAGATCGATGCTTCGGACGCGCGGTCAAGAATTTTCCATCGTCGCGGCAAGGATGCGCCGTTGGAGGGGTCCTGGAGGCTCATGCAGGCCCCGCAAGCCCATTACATCATCGCCCGGAGCGGCCTGCTGGCGCACCCCGCTACAGCAAGGCCCGACGAGATGCGAGGCGATTCAGGCCGCTGCGAGCGACGGGCCGCCGCGGATGCTCGACAGCCCAGAAATCACCGAGTACAGGGCTTCATGTACGGAGTATGCACGCACGAGTGCGGACAGAGGGCGGAGCCCGCCGAGCTGGGCGCACGAAGCAGGGGGCCCCCAACGGCGCCAGGCAAAGACAGGGTGCTCGTGTTACTCGTAAGACCCCCGGAGAGCTGAGGCGTCATCCACTGCCCGGCTCCAGGTCCGAGGCTGCCGACCGCACCCTCAGCGTGCGCGTTGCCTGTAGAGACCGCTAAAGGTGCTAGAGTGGCGCCTAAAATGGCAGCTGGAGCTACTCGTAGGTGGAATGCGCGGCTCCCAACGCCAGTCAGAGTGGGGTACTGGCCCGTCAGCTCGTGCCTGACTGGGGGGGTGGGTGCTCTCGCTCCCAGACTCCTCCCGTCATTACCACGCCTTCACCACATCAGCTTTTCGTACTTGGAACTCAGACTTGCCATTGCTCTCTGCGCCTGAGAGAAGTCCGTTGCAGACGCGTTCAGACCTCCGAGCAACTCTCACGCCCAGCTGCTCGTCGCCCACCCTCGTCTTCTCGCCAGAGGCGGCCGCCGAGCTCCGACCCCCCCTCACCCCGCCATGAATGTCCTGAAGTTGCAGAGGTGCGCGGCTTTCCGAACCCCCCGTGATGCGTGCGCCTCGCTAACGCGCGCGCGTGCGCCGATCCAGGAAGTTTCCTCAGTTCCAGCAGAATGAGATCTTCTCGCTGTCAGACGCCTTTCGTCGGCTCGACGTCGACGACAAGGGCTACATAGACGAGGCTACCGCCATTAAGTCCACCCAGCAGAGCGAGAACCAGCCCTACGATGTCGTCCGCCAGGCGCTCAAGGAGGTCGAGCTCGACTCCTCGCGAAGGGTCGAGCTGGAGGATTATGTCGGCGTCAGTAGTCACCCGCTTCACGCCCCGCCAGCGCTTCTGCTAACCCGGCACAGCTCATCGCCAAGGTCCGAGATGCTTCCCCCGCCCAGAAGCGCATGTCGACCGGCCCGACTCCCCAGAGCCCCGGCGGCGTCGTTTCGCAGCGCACCGGCGGCCACGCCTCCAAGGGCAGCGTCGGCGGACGGATCCAGGTCCAGGGCTCCAGCGCCAACGTCACCCACACCATCAACGAGGACGAGCGGACCGAGTTCACGCGCCACATCAACGCGGTCCTCGCGGGCGACGCGGACATTGGCAGCCGCCTGCCGTTCCCCACCGATACCTTTGAGATGTTCGACGAGTGCAAGGACGGCTTGGTCCTCGCCAAGCTCATCAACGACAGCGTCCCGGACACCATCGACGAGCGTGTCCTCAACCTCCCGGGCAAGAAGACCAAGACGCTCAACGCGTTCCAGATGACGGAGAACAACAACATCGTCATCGAATCGTCCAAGGGTATCGGATGCTCCGTCGTCAACATCGGTGCCGGCGACATCATCGAGGTCCGCGAGCATCTCATCCTGGGCCTCATCTGGCAGATCATCCGACGTGGTCTCCTGAGCAAGATCGACATCAAGCTCCACCCTGAGCTGTACCGCCTGCTGGAGGAAGACGAGACCCTCGAGCAGTTCCTGCGACTCCCTCCCGAGCAGATCCTGCTCCGCTGGTTCAACTACCATCTCAAGGCTGCCAACTGGCCACGAAGGTTGTTCACACCGACGCTCAAGCAATGCATATGAGCTGACACCCCTTTCCAGAGTAACCAACTTCTCCTCCGACGTCAAGGATGGCGAGAACTACGCCGTTCTCATGGCTCAAATAGGATCCGAGTACGGCTGCACGCGACGCCCGCTGCAAACGACCGATCTGCTGCAGAGGGCGGAGGAGGTTCTTCAGGAGTCGGAGAAGCTCGACTGCCGCAAGTTCCTGACGCCCAAGTCCCTCGTCGCCGGAAACCCCAAGCTCAACCTTGCGTTCGTGGCCAACCTGTTCAACAACCACCCCGCGCTCGACCCCATTACGGAGGAGGAGAAGCTCGAGGTGGAGGACTTTGATGCCGAGGGAGAGCGCGAGGCTAGGGTGTTCACGCTGTGGCTCAACAGCCTGGACGTGCAGCCCGCGGTTGTGTCCTTCTTCGATGATCTGAAGGATGGCACCATCCTCTTGCAGGCATACGACAAGGTCATCAAGAACTCGGTCAACTGGCGACACGTCAACAAGGCCCCGGCTCACGGCGGCGAGATGTCCAGGTTCAAGGCGGTGGAGAACACAAACTACGCCATCGAGCTGGGCAAGCAGGTTGGCTTCTCGCTCGTCGGCATCCAGGGAGCCGACATCACGGACGGCCAGAAGACGTTGACCCTGGGCCTCGTCTGGCAGCTCATGCGAAAGGACATCACCCTGACCCTGTCGTCCCTCGCGCAGAAGCTCGGCAAGAGGGAGATTACGGACGCGGAGATGGTTCGGTGGGCCAACGACATGTCCAAGAAGGGCGGCCGCAACTCCAGCATCCGCTCGTTCAAGGACCCGTCCATCGGCTCCGGCATCTTCCTGCTGGACGTCCTGAACGGCATGAAGAGCAGCTACGTCGACTACGACCTCGTCACGGCCGGCAACACCGACGACGACGCCTACATGAACGCCAAGCTCAGCATCAGCATTGCCCGAAAGCTCGGTGCCACCATCTGGCTGGTGCCCGAGGATATCTGCCAAGTGCGCAGCCGTCTGGTCACGACGTTTATTGGTGAGTTCCATCTTCCGCCTTCGATGGAGGTCCGTGGATTTCTCTGCTAACACTTGGCTGCAGGTTCGCTCATGGCCACGTACGAGAAGATGTAGTTTTTTTTAAAGGTCAGGTTTTCGCTGGGTTTCACTGTGTTCAGCTGAATTCTTTTGTGAGTAGCTTGGTGCCGCTTGGCGAGGTGAAAAGCGCAGTCTGAATTGAAAACGCCTTTTTCCTTCTGTGAACATAAAAAGAGGTCATCTGATCGTCATCTCGAAAAGAGAGCATTGGCAGCTCAGTTTCCAACACCCCAATGTCAGGGGAGGTCGTTTATCCTTCGCAGGGTATGCACATCTCTCACTCATCCTACCACTTCTCCCAACCCGTGGTCGTGCTCCTCTAGCCTCCTCATACCGCCCTGCCCTCGTACTAGGCGCCGTCAATGAGTCCATGCTTTACAGGATCAAGTATAGACTGCACAGTAGACTGGGCCCTGTAAATATGCCCAACCAGAATATGAAGTTTCCGAACGTCTTGCGGCCTCGAAGCCACCTCGTGCGGCTCAGCCGAACCAGCTACGCACCCACGTCAGCGGCGGCCCCTTCAGGAGGAGTTGCGATACGACTAACCGGTAGCTGGCACATCTGCAGAGTCAGGAGGTAGCCCCTGAGCTTCTTGAAGAGGCACCACATGATGAGTTCGTGCACGCATGCGGAGAGGAAGAATGTGATGAGCGTGGCTGTGTGCTTGTTGACCTTCATGGACGAGATGGAGCTGTGGTAGACGTGCCGCAGGAGAAAGATGTGCACGGGCCGATTCCAATCGCGGGCAAACTGGTCCCAGGACACTGGAGTGTGTGGTCAGTACGCTAGTCGTGGCCGAGCTACTAAGAGTGAGGGCTCCGGGAACGTACCGCTATTCCACCAGGGGCCGTAAAAGCTGCGGTCGGCGAAGAAGGTGAGCTCGGCGAGCGTGTTGAGGATTGTCTCCCAGATCAGGTACCAAACGAGCTATCTTGTCAGTACACGCCAAAGTGATATCACCAGAACACATACCAGGTACTCCATCATGAAGGGGAATATCAAATCGCTCAGGAGCCAGGGAAACTCCTTGAACCGCCCTGATAGCGGCACTCCGGCCTCCTTCATCTGCACCGTCTTCATCACCACGGGGTCTAGAAGCGTGCATGTTAGAGATGCCATCCCACACAAGAGGGGACCTCCGAGACTCACAGATGGAGTATTGCGAGACTTGAATCATGACAAAGAGGATGCCAACCATGGCCACCAGCTTCTCCGCCACGTACGTCCAGCTGATCTTGTCGGTCTTTGGATACCCGAGCTCATACACCACCGTCGGCAGCGGAATCCACTTGTAGTGGCTCACGAATGTGAGGTTCCTCGGGTACGCCTCCGCCGCGTTGGCTGCCGTCCCGCGCAGCTCGTCGGCCAGCGCATCCACCTCCCACTTTATGATGCGGCCAAAGAGGCTGATCTGCTCGTCGTCCAGCGGCTGGCGCTCCGCAATCGCGCGCGCGATGCGGTCAATGTCCGTCTCCTCGGCGCTGGGCAGGTGCGCGAGAGAGTGTCGGCGCTGGGCCGCCGAGGGTGGCACGCCGAGATGCGACGTGTCGAGGGTGCGGGCGGGCGGTGCGGCGGCGGACGGGCTGCTGGCTGGGTGAACGAGCTCGAGCTGCTTCAGCTTGGAGAGCAGGAAAAGGCGCTTCTCGTACACCGTGGAGAGGTAGCCGTTGTAAAAGGCGTACGAGTGCTGCTTCATGAGCATGACGATGCCGTGCAGGACGAAGAAGACGGTGTGCGTCCAGGGCCAGTCACGGATGAGCGTCCAGGCTACGACGCCTGCGAGGAAGATTGTCTGCCAGATCTGTAGCGGACTCAGCAACCAGCACCTACGATGAAGTTTCCGAAGCATCTCACATTCTGCACGATCCAGCCGCCATTGTCCCAGCTGAGGTAGCCGCGGAAGACGAGCTTCTGGATGATCCAGCTGACGCCGGTGAGGCCACACATGACGCCGTCTGATAACAGCATAACGACAACTGCGCAATACCGGTGTCAGCCAGCACGGAACGGACATCCTAACTGCACATATCCCCACGTACCATCTCTGTTGAACATTTCTTGCAGAATCTCATTCGACCCCAGCGGCGTCCCATACTGCCGCCAGTTGATGACCGAGATCTTGAAGACGAACAAGGCGACGGCCAGCCAAAACAAAACGTAGAAGCCATGGAAGGGGCTGTTTGCGGAAGCAACGTTGTGAGGATCAAAGGCCGAGACCTGATGGGTGAAGACGAGCCCGTTGAAGCGGCCGGACTTCTTCGCGGCCTTGGGGTCCCTGATGCGCTGGGAGCTCCTGTGCAGCAGGTCCTGGATGCCTTTGTCGTTGTCCGGGAAAATGTGCACACCGGAACCGTCACGGAAAACGGTGCCGCGAGGCTCCTTTACGAGCGCTGGTTGCTGCGTCGGCGAAGACGTCGGTCTCCTCCGGCGGGCCGGCAGCTGCTGCTGCTGGTCGGCGCCGGACGAGAACGTCGGCCTCACGATTTCATCGTAATCCTCCTCGCTCGGCGTCTCGGAGCCCGGCCGCGACCCGTCCAGCGTGCCGCCTGCCTCGCGGAGCGCCTCGGCCAGCGACCTGGGCGGCGGCGGCGGCGGGTGATGATTGCGGGGCCCGCCATTCTCCGTTTCACGGCCGTTGAGCGGGGCGTCGAGGGGCCGGCCTCCGGGGATCACGCCGTTGGCATCCATCAGCGTTGGCCAGCCGGGAGACGGGGCGCGGAAGATGTGCGCTACTGCGATGTGGCCTTTTTCTGACGAGGGACTAATATCCGGGATGCACTGGGTCGGTGGTGGGAGGCTGGCGGGTGCCGCACGACTCTTTTTATGTGCCTCGACACATTGGGGTCAAGTATGACGTTACGTGCGGAAGAATCGGGGGCGGCGTATGCGGGAGCAACAAATCTCCGGTCAGCATGAGGAGCAAGCAGCGCTTGCCAGGGAATGAATTGCGTTGTTATTTTGGGATATTCTTGCACCGTCGACGTGCGCCGTGTCCTCGTCGGAGTGCACGGGTTGTCCGAATGGCGGGCGTGAATTGATGAGCGCTGTGGCGGATGCTCCGGCAGCCGAACATCCGCACGAGCCGCAACTCTCCCAGGGCCTTAATCAGACCTCGGACATGTTATTCCGCGCAGCTACGGCAATGCGGACGCAAATAGCAGGTCAGAAGATCGGGACGAGGCGACCAACAGGCACTAGGTAGGTAGGGATGACGGGGGCGGGATCGCTGCCATGCGAGCGGCCAGGCCAGCTGCAGGTCTTTGTCGCCTCCGCCGTGGAGAAGAGCCCCGTCACTGCCGAGGCACCTCGAGACCTCAGGCACGGTCGTCCACGATTGCTGCAGGCGGCCAATGAGGCGTTCCGTGCCCTGTTGATGTTACCAGAGCCAAAGCTCCGTGGGACCGGGATCGGCATCAAGACAGGACAAATGCCGTTTGCGACATGCCGACGTGAGCTCCAGGGCACTCATCGTCACTGACGGAGCTCCAGCTGCGGTGATTGGGCGCGTTTCCCAGCGGGAGGTGCCATCGTATTCAGCTAAGCGGGGCTTGCACGAAAAGGGATCCTGTAGCTCCCTCTGGCGGCGGCTGCTCGCGCCCGTGCCCGATTGCCCGATTGCAGGATTGCCCAATTACGTCAGCAGGCAAAAGTTTCTCTAACCTTCTTCCATGCAGCTAGCTGGCAACGACGTCGCCTCACGACTTGGAGCCTGCACGCCATCAACTGCACCGCAAGCAGCCGCCTCATCAGATCTTTCCTCCCCATTCGCCAATCTCGCGGGACTGCTGCATCGGTCCCCCATCCCTTTGCCGACTCCATCCATCAGGCTTCACCCTCCTCTGTGTGCAGCGCATCCACGCCTGCGTCATCATGTCTCGCGGCGGCACCACGCTCTACGTGACGGGCTTCAGCCACGGCACCCGCGCTCGCGATCTCGCCTACGAGTTCGAACGGTATGTCAACCGCGCCTCCGCTCGCGCCCTTTAGTCTTCGCCCTCGCCCTCTCGTCCGCCCTCGTCCCACCGCCCTCGTCCTCCTCGCCCGCACTCGACGATGATAGATATCCTTCCGGCGGCTCGAATCCGAGACTACATGTCTCTTGCCACGCCCTCCTCCTCCTCCTCCTCGTCGGTCGCCGTCGTTGCCGTCGTCGTCGTCGTCGCCTCCGTCCTCCGTCCTCGCCCTCGCCCTCGTCCTCGCCTTCGTACCCCGTGCCATACTTCTTGTGCAACCTATTCCCCTTTTCTCTTGTCACGTCGGCCAACGCGTCGGCCTATTCGCTTTGCGATCGCGAGTCGTTTAAGTCGACGTCGCTGGACATGCCGTGCGTGCGAGTGCTCATGATCGAATCATGCTCGAGGGAAAAAGTGGCTCTCCACGAGGCCGATCTTTCTTAGTTCTACCTCCGTGTTGCTCTTCCACTGCTCATGTGCTAACTTGATGTCTCGCAGCTACGGTCGTCTCGTCCGTTGCGACATCCCGGCTCCGCGGTCGTCCTCCAGTCGCCTGTGAGTATCACTCCGATCTGACATCCTCCACGGCCATTGCTGACAGAATGCCGCCGCAGCTTCGCCTTTGTCGAGTATGAGGACCGTCGCGATGCCGACGACGCCTACTATGAGATGCACAACAAGCGCATGGGTCGCGACGACATGCTGAAGATCGAGGTTAGTTTCCGGGAGATCCCTGCGCGAGCCGAGTGATTGCTAAATCGACATGCGTACAGTGGGCCAGAACGCCGCCTTCCGCGTCGTGGCGATTCGAGTCCGGCCGCGATCGTGACCGTCGCGGCGGCAGCGGTGCCAGCGCCCCTCGATCTCCTCGACGTGGCCGCTCGCCCTCCCCCCGTCGCAGCACCCGCGACTACTCCCCCCGCAAGGATGATCGTCGGGACCGCGATCGCGACTACGACCGTGACGACCGCCGAGACCGCGACCGTTCCCGCAGCCCCGCCCCTCGGTGAGCTCATCCCGTCAATGATCTACAGAGGTGGCAATACTGACGCTCTCAGTGACCGCGATCGGGATGTCAAGGACTCTCGTGACGACCGCGACGACCGCGATGACCGTGACGATCGCGACGACCGCGACCGCCGCGAGAACGGCACCAACGGCGACGACCGAAAGGGTATGATACCTCCTCCTCGTCTCGGCTGCAGGCAGATGCAGGTCAAGAGCTAACAAGCGCAACAGGCGCTGAAAGCCCTGCTCCCCGTGCCCACGAGGACCTTGATACCGCCATCGAGTAAATTTGGCTGTCGCTGGTCGACTTTGTCATGGGTTCGAGGCTGCACACCGGGTAATGAAAAAGGGCAACATCGTGCTTTCTTTTTTTCTTTCGGACGTTTGCGTTTGGCCTCCTCACCCATATTCCCGTATTGTTCTAGGTCCCATCGGTCGGTCGACGGATATATCGGCGTAGAAGTTTGCGACACACCTGGCATTCGGTGTTGCCAGCCATTTCCCACTGTTGCTCAACTCGGATGAGATGTGCTGCACGGATTGTATGCACTTGAGGTAATTCGATAGTTTGTACTGCTAAGGTTCTCTCAATCTAAGAGATTCAGTCTATCTGCTATGCGAGAGTTGAACGATGTGAAGGTACAGCTGCTGCGGTCTTGGGTCATGCGGGGACGTATCGATCTGGCCTTGGGAGACGTGGCGCAGAATGAGGCCACGGCAAGAAGTGTCTTGGCAAGGTATCATCATGCATCGGGGGAAGCACGATGATCTCGTTGTTCATGTAGCTTTCTCCCGCCTTCAAAGAAGCTGCAATGGTTTGTGAAGTCGCGAAGCGCAAGGAGACTTGTCTATCACATCAACTTGGTCTCACCGTATGTAAGAGTGCTGCAACCGATTATTCGAGTATGAAGGCCATGACACGACGTCGTCAACTAGCCAATGTCATCTCTGGTCAAAGACTCTTCCATGGATTGAGTGTTCGCTGTCAGGCGCGCAGTCTGGAGTATAAGCCTGGATCTTACCTTACCAACCTACCCTATACCGTACTTCGCAGAGCCGAGCGAAGCCGCCGGCCGGCCGATGTACTAGCGGCAGGGGTTTTCAGGTGCTTAGGCAGGTACCACTAACGGGCGCGCGGTGCAGGAGACACGCTGGCGCAAAAGGCGCAATCGGACACCTCACGTCTTCCAGCCTTGCCAGGCCTCTAGGTATGAATCAAGAGATACGGACCATTTCTGCAGGGCCAAGCCTCTTGATCCAGCCGCGACAAATCCAATCACAGGAGACCAAACCTGGGGTTCGGGATAAACAGGGCCTGAAAGTTGGGGTGGGCTACGGGGACGACTGTCGCTGGACCCGCCGACGATAACCCGGCAAAGCCAACGCCACCAGCGCCAAAAAGTCATCTGGACGGCTTTGCCAAGCTCGCACGCCAACATCGACTTGTCCTGGTTGACGCCGTCGCCAACGCTCCTCCTGCGCCCCGTTGCATGCACTTCGGCCAACCACGCACGCTCTCTTGGATACGCCTGCGACCCGGGTCCGTGTCTTGTCTCTGCATCGCCGCATCTTGCCCGTCTCGTCCGACCCGGCAAGCCACGACTGACTAAGTCGACGTCGACAAAGCCGACGACGACGCAGCGCTTGCGCTCGACACCTCGCCTCGTCCCTCGTTCACCAACTCGGCCAGCTTCCTACGCGCGACGCACGCTCTACTCGCCGCTGAACTCGAGGCTCGGACGCCGCAGCGTTTCCTTGTCGCCAATCTCCTTGGCAGCCCATTCGGCACCCCCCCGCGTGATCGAACTCGAGACCCCCTGTTAGAGCACAACATTTAAATGCGAGTCGAGCGGGCACCGGTGGGATACAGGTCCAGAGAACTGGGGAAGGGCTCGTCAGACCCAATTGAAGCGCTCTCGATATCAAGGTAGCACATTCCGTCACCATGTCTGCCGTGCGCGGGCCTCAGCTACAAACACCCTCGTCATCATCCACCATGTCGCCCGAACCAGATCTCGTTGTCAAGCCGCCCCAGGCACCCCGCGACAACCTTGCTCCGCTGCGCGAGAGGCTTTCGCAGCCCGTCGTCGCGGCCTTCTGCGCCGGCGGCGTGGCCGGTGCCGTCTCGCGCACCGTCGTGTCGCCGCTTGAGCGGTTAAAGATTCTCATGCAGGTCCAGAGCGCCGGGCGCGACGCCTACAAGCTCTCCGTTGGGCAAGCCCTGGCCAAGATGTGGAGGGAGGAAGGATGGAGAGGATTCATGCGCGGCAACGGAACGAACTGCATCCGCATCGTCCCGTACTCTGCCGTGCAGTTCAGCAGCTACAACTTTTACAAACGAGTATGCGCCGATCACCCCAGCATCGCACGGAGAGCGGGCGCGAAGAATGAAGGACCCGGCGCTGACTTTTCCTTTAGAACATATTCGAGCCATACCCAAACGCAGAGCTCTCGGCCCTCACTCGACTCGTCTGCGGCGGCATTGCAGGCGTAACGTCGGTTTTCCTTACATACCCCCTAGACATCGTTCGCACGCGATTATCCATTCAATCAGCCAGTTTCGCCGAGTTGGGAGACAAACCAAAGGAGTTGCCTGGCATGTGGGCGACCATGACCCGCATGTTCAGGACTGAGGGTGGCATCTCGGCCCTCTATCGCGGCATCATCCCCACCGTGGCCGGCGTCGCTCCCTACGTACGCGTCTCCGTTGAAGCCATCATGAGGTGCTTTCAGCTAACACGCACAACACAGGTTGGCCTCAACTTTATGGTCTACGAATCCGTTCGCAAGTACCTTACCCCTGAAGGAGAACAGAACCCCAGCGCGATGAGGAAACTGGCCGCCGGCGCCATCTCAGGGGCTGTTGCGCAGACCTGCACATACCCCTTGTGAGTCTGATCCGTGTCTTGATTCTGTGTTGGAAACCCATTCCTGACATCTTGCCCCAGTGACGTCCTGCGTCGGCGTTTCCAGATCAACACCATGTCGGGCATGGGATACCAGTACAAGTCCATCCTGGATGCCGTCCGAGTCATCGTCGGCCAGGAGGGCGTGCGAGGCCTCTACAAGGGCATCGTACCCAACCTCCTCAAGGTGGCACCGAGCATGGCGTCGAGCTGGCTGAGCTTCGAGATGACACGTGACTTCCTCACCGGCCTCAAGCCAGCGGCGGACGAAGCTCTGTAATATATGAATCGCCAGCAACTGTTGACTAGGCGGGCAGCATGGGTTGGTGTCTTCCGTATTATGTTCTAAGCCTTTTCTGTTCCAGCACTATTTCGTTCCCCCTTCTTCTTCTCTCCTTTGTTCTCAGCTGGCATTTGGGCGGCGGTTGGTAACTTGCTAGAGCAAAGACAAGAGTTGAAGCGTGTGGATTGGGGGACGCCGACCTGCATTGTAGACCCAGGGCGCGGCCAGGGGGGCTCGCGGCCCATCGAGAGCCCGAAGCGGAGGGATGTGGCCTACGCTGGATAGGTAGCGATCACGGGATAGGAAGATTCCGTCGATGAAGAATAGACGAGCGACAGCTCAGATACATTCACATCCGTGAGCCTCCCCATATCCGTAGGACGAGAGCCAACGGCAGCAGATTTACAAACGCGAGAGACAGGAAGTAAATTGCAATGCCTTTTCCCTACACCATCCACTGCTCAAAACGGCCAGGGTCAAGGCACGAAGTCCCAAGTATGAGCCATCTTACGAGCCTCCGTCAGATGACGTTGGGTCTCTTGGCAACGAGCTGGGCAAGGCGGGTTCTTACGGCCAAGCGGCCTAACACGTCCGTACGGAGGACGTGGAGCCCGGTACAAAGTACTTTTCCCTGAGAGTGGACCCGGCTCACGTGCCCCACCCCTGAAGGCCACCCAGGCGTGCCCTAACTGCCACAATTGACCGCTTTTTGTGCGCCCCGCCGCAGCCAATCAGAGGCCCGCTTCCGGGCAAGCCCTCAATTTTCTCTCAATACCTTTGCGTTCGCTGCACCACTCCATCACGAAGGAGAAGATCGCATCGCCAAACGCTCTTTGCCGACAACCATCGCCGCCATGGGTACGTGAAAACCATCCGCTTCAGCCTTCGTGTGCGAGTGAGGAGGAGGAGGAATGCATCTTTCGTACCGAATTATGCGTTCCTCCTCTTCCTTGCGACTTCTGGCGCCGTCTTGTCCGCAAGGCTCGAGCTGCCGAAATTTGAGCATACAGAACCAAAATGGCTGACGATGGCTATTCTCGCAGGTATCGATCTGAACAGCCACCACGTCAAGGGCACTCACCGCAAGGAGCCCAAGAGCGACAATGTCTACCTCAAGCTCCTGGTGAAGCTGTACCGCTTCCTGGCCCGTACGTCGAGTCCCAATTTCCCCGACGCCCGACCGTCCGCGTCCGAGCGTAATAGAGGAAGGATTTGAGCTGACCAAGGAACGCATCACAGGCCGTACGGACGCCTCGTTCAACAAGGTCGTCCTCCGCCGGTTGTTCATGTCCAAGATCAACCGCCCTCCTGTCTCTCTGTCCCGCATCGTCTCCAACATCAAGGACGATGAGAAGCGCACCGTCGTCGTTGTCGGCACCGTCACCGATGACAACCGCCTCCTGACCTTCCCCAAGGTCAACGTCGCCGCTCTGCGATTCACCGCCACCGCCCGCGCCCGCATCATCGCCGCCGGCGGTGACGCCATCACCCTGGACCAGCTGGCCCTGCGTGCCCCTACCGGCAGCAACACCCTGATCCTCCGTGGCCCCAAGAACGCCCGTGAGGCCGTCAAGCACTTCGGCTTCGGCCCCCACAGCCACAAGGTAATTCTCGACGACGAGCCGTGTCTGGTAGAGGCAATGACTGACAGCTGGCGCACAGAAACCCCATGTCCAGTCCAAGGGCCGCAAGTTCGAGCGTGCCCGTGGTCGCAGACGTTCGCGCGGCTTCAAGGTCTAAAGCGGCGGTGTTGGGAAGGATTAGATCATGGTCTGGGCCCGAAGAAAAGCGGGCAGCGACCGGAGAGGCAATTGATACCGGTGTTGTGCTTAACAATTGGGTCTTGCATGGGACAGGCGTGGCTCGGTATCTCACGACAAACATCCTACATGAATTCAGGCGCAACCGCGGCAATTCCAGTGACTTTGAATGTGTTTTATGTGTGAACATGCTGTGACTCTGCCATTGTATTTCTGTACAATTCTTGGATGGGGTATCATGCCTCTTCGTCTACTACCACGCCCTTCTTCCTCCGTAACGCGATGAAGTATGCCTCCTTGCTCTCCTGCGTACTTGTCAGCAATGACTGCCCACACCAAGGGGGTCCACGACATACGCTTCTCGATGACTCCGGTTTCTCCCTGTGCACCTTGGCAAACAGCTTTTTCAGCTGCTGCTCCAGCTTCTTGTCCTCGGCGCCCTGGTAGAACTTGGCAACAAAGTGGCCGCCGGGCTTCAGGGTGTCGCTGGCGAATTGCAACGCGGCGGCGCAGAGGTCCTGCACTGTCAGCTCATGCTCGTTCGCCGCTCGCCTCTGGTCTTTCACAGCAGAGCATTCAGAGATAGGGGAAGGATAAGGAGGGGGAGGCGAAGAAAAGGATACGGGGAAAGGCGCAAAGTAAGTAGGGGGGCTCACCATGCTGCCGGCGTGGTCGCGGAAAGCGTTGCCGCTGGTGTTCATCAGCCTGTGATAGGGATTACTCAAGGTGTTCGCGGTGTAGCCGGTGGTTTGGTGCCAGGGTTCTGACATGTCACTTAGAACAACCTGATCGGGCGTCAGCCACTCTGCTCTCTTTTTCATCTTCATTGTCCCCATTGGGGCGGTCAAAACTCACATCTACCAACGCCAGGCCCGGAGCCTGCTCCCCCGCATCGCCCATGTGTCGCTCACGGTCGATGTAGCTCGGCTGCTGGATCGCCATCGCATCCCCTTTGGCGTCTGCCGGCAGTGTCTCCGCGGTGTCGTCGGGTCGAGATGGCGGTGCCGTGCGCGTAATGAAGTCCTTGACGAGCGCTTGGACGTTGGGCGAGAGGAAGTCGCCCTGGAAGGTGGCCACGCCGCGCGGCGGCTGGGCGGGGATGAGGTCTATGCCGATGACCTTGCCACGCGGGCGAGTCCGTTCCATGGCAACCTGCGTGAAGTTCTGTGAGTTGACCAGGGTTCGGTGGATGGGCATGAGCAGCGCATCGGCGTACCTGAGACCAGCTCCCAGGCGCGTAGCCCTGTTTGTTTGTTAGAGCAGAGGCATGGCGTGGGGAAAGGAAGGATGAGACTCGCCAGATCTACGACTGTCTGTCCAGGTCTGAAGAGTCTATATTTGGCGTCCATCTGTCTCGACGTCAGCTCCTGTTCTCGACTGAATATAGATCGGCTGTTCTCTGTTACCTCGAGCAACTTGAATGCCGCGCGACTCTTCAACCCCTGGACCTTGGCCTCGCGGGCGTACATGTCCTTCCCCTGACGTTGCTTCCATCGCGACGACGCTGAGGAATATGACACCCGGGCCAGCGGGATGCCGGTGCAGGGACGCGGACAAGCCCTTGCGCCGAGGCAGAGTAACGAGGCGGCGGAGGGTGGCATTATGAGTGATTCGGCGGCGAGCCTGCCCTTGGAGCGAGGCTTCGGGACAGACTTAGCACATCAAACTCATTTCGAGCCGTGCTTCCGTGAGATGCGATGAGAGTAGATGAGTCTGGGGTGAAGTTGGTCTCGGCGAAATTGTTAGTGCTTGAGATTGCGATGGCAGAGCGGGTATTGCTACCGGTGAAACATCGGCTATCGTCGAACGGCAACAACTCCTGTCCCACGCTGCTGCCACCCTACACCTCATCCTCACTGCACATCAACACCACCTAGGGTAGAGACTCTACGATAGGTCGTTTCTTTGCAAGTGTATGAATTCAATGTGTTTTCAAACATGGCAGTTTCATCTCCTAATCTGTGTTTCCTCATGACCCTGCTGCAGAATCGCTGAGAGCCCCGAGAGACGCGGGACGGCACAGGTTCGCGACCATTGCCGTTTCCCATCACGACTGCACCCCTACTTCGTGTAACCGCTCAGTCTCGACAGGACAGAAACGTATCGTCGAGCTTCCTCGTCTACGAAACAAACGTTGTGTTTAATGCGAATGCCCTGTGCGCCGCACAAGGGGAGCGGAGTAGCTGGAACCGGGCAGGGAAGGGAGCGCCAGGATCCAGGAGCCGTGCAACGCTTCCGGTTATCCGGCATGGGAGCTGAACAGGGAGCAATGAGTGCCGCTCAATGCTCTGGGTGTGGCTGCGATGCACCGTCTTGCGGCACACGCTTTCCAGCACGGCAGTTCCGTCAGGACAAACTTGTTCGGCAACTCGAAACACCAGCCTCATAATACGAGGTATTCCTCGCGGACTACCCTACCTACACATCGCCACAGGGTGTCCGCCACAGGATTCCGCACCCTTGCGGTCTCATCGGATGCAGCATGGCCAGCAATCTCGCCCAGGGGTGGGGGGCTTCACAGCTCATCTACGCTCGGCCCCGCTGCGGCTGAACGCCCATCGGGACGCGGCCCGTGGCCTTCAATGCCACGCAGCTGGGCCAATGGCAGCATGAGAGCGCCGCGGAACGGCAGCGCGCCACGGGGTTGTGAGTGCGCCTCGACACTGGAGATGCCTGATTGGGACGAATTCGATACGCGAGGCCGCGCCGGGGCTGCCCGGCAGGCACTGAACGCCTCGCCTTTGTCGCAGGGAGAATGCCTGACGAGCGCGGAATACTTTCGATGCCGGCGTCGTGGGCCGGGGGTCCCCCCACGACCAAAGCAGAATCTAACCTGGTGGCTCCGGGAGGGTCAGATAGCCTTCGGGATCTGTTTCTGTCTTTGAACTGAACTTCAACATCTCGCTGGCTTTGAAGCCCTCGATACAGATCGCAGCTAGGGACGTCTTACAGCAGCGGCAACTCGCCCGCTCCGCCGCCATGGCCAGTCTACGCGCACCGACTTGGCCGCTGACCCTGGCCATCTCGTTCGGCCTCCTGATGTCGAGCTGCTCGGCCGTCGTCCTCCATCAGCCCGACTCTGCGACCCTCACTCCCATACACGCCGTCGCACTCGCCGCCATCACGCCCGGGCCGTCCCTCGCCGACCTCGAGCACCCACGGCGCCTCGAGGCCCGCAGCGTCTCCATACAGTCGTGCGCGCGGGTGTGCATCGGCGATGCCGTCACCAAGTCGACGAGCTGCCAGATCGGCGACTACGCTTGCGAGTGCCAGAAGGGCAACGCCGACGCCATCGAGGCCGGCTCCTTTGCGTGTATCGAGTCCTCGTGCGGCGCTGTGCTCGCACAGGGTACGTTCAGCCGGGCATACTCCCCATCTCGCTGGGTAGGCTCCTTGTTGCCGCCTCGTCGCTGACTTGCGCCGCGTTGGGATGTAGATGTCTTCTCGTCGGCGATAGCGCTCTGCTTGAGCGTGCAGAACGGTCAACTCACAGGCAGCCCCGCCACGCAAACTGGTTCCAGCCCGAGCGCGACCAAGTCCTCCGGTTCCTCCGGCTCGTCCCCTTCATCCGACTCCGCTGGCTCGTCACCGGCACCCAGCTCAGGCGGCTCGTCGAGTTCACCCGACTCTGGTGGCTCCTCGTCCGGCTCGTCCAGCGGCTCGTCCAGCAGCTTGTCGACCGGCGCCATCGTGGGCATCGCAATCGGCGCCGCGGCGGGGGGAGCCATCGTCGGCGCCATCATCTACTGGTTCGGCCTCCGCAACAGGAACCGCTCCAACGCGCCCCAGGGAGAGCCGCCGGTCACCGCCGCAGGGGCGGTGCCCCCGAACACCAACCCCGACGCCAAGTCCGCCAGCGCCGCGACCTCGACGTTCCCGCCGTCCACGGCAGGCGTATCGCCGCACCCGAACGGGGCATCGCCGTACCCCAGTTCCGTGCCGAGCCCGAGCCCCGTTTCGCAGGCATCGCCGCCCGTGTACCCGGGCATGTCGGAGCTGCCCCACGGCACCTGGCAGCCTCAGCAACAATATCCACAGCAGCAGAACAATGTAGGCCCCGGGCCGTACCAGCCGATGCCCCCGCAGCAGGGCGGATACGCGCCGCCTCCTGGACAGCCGCAGAACTACCAAGAGGTCCACGGCCAGGGGATACGGCCGGAGATGTACGCCGAGACGCAGACGCGGCAAGAGCTGCACGGGCAGACGTACGGGGGCGGGGTCTATGAGATGCCCTCGGGGCAGCGGAATTAGCCAGCGTTCACAATTTCGTGCGTAATGTAGTTAATGCAATCCGTCTTCTTTCATCGGTCCGGATCGCGACGGCTGCGGTGGCTGCGTCTCTCGACAATGCTCGTAAAGGCTCCATGCCATCTAGTGCAGCTTCTGGGGCAGTCCGGCTAGGCCTGATGCGCAGATGGGGGATTCGGTGGCCGCAGTATATGGCTCCTGGGGCTCGACCCATGGCGAAGATGCTCAAAGTCAGAAGTCAGCAACTCCATGCTCTGAAGTAGGGGTTCCGAGATGCAAGCAAGCAACATGCCTGAATCCAGGCCCACTTGCCCCCCCTTAGCCAGCTGTCAATGCCAATCAATCCTTGTGCTCGTACCTCGTTTTGACTTGAACGTCGTCCCGCCCCAGATCATATGAGCATCTCTTAACAAACCATGTTTGGTGGGTACCGAGACTGCATGCTTGACTTGGACATCACGAGTGGCCAACGGGCGTCAAAAGGCATTTTGTAAATGTTGCATGCGGTAAGAGACATCAATTCCGATTTCGCCTATTCCCCCAGACCCAAGTATACCCAGAAAGCCCGAAACGCCACTGATGCAAAACAAGTAATCCCACCAAATCCATATGCACATCTCGGTAGCCGTGCTCGCAGCTAGGCCAGGAAGCTGGCGTTGACTCCCCGCCGCTCTCGCTTGAGCGGTGAGAAAGAGGCGCCCGCGAAGGCGTTCCTCACGCCTCCGCCGAGCTGAGCCCGCACTCTTTTGCCGGGCGCGGCAGCAGCCGGCTTGGCGGGCTTCGTAGTCGCCTCGCCCTCGTCCTCGTCGAACAGGGTCTGGTTGGCGGCGCCGAGGAGCTTGCGCTTCTTCTTCTTCAGGTCTCCCTCCGACGCCTTAGGCTGGAGGAGAGGCGCCTTTCGAGAAGCGGCCGCGGCGACGTTTTCCTGCTCGGCGGCGACCGGGACCTCGACAGCCTTCTCTGCCTTGGACTTCGAGGCAGCGTCGGTGGCCCTGGAGATGGTCTTGTTCGTCTGAGCGGGAGGAGCTTCCGCGAGAGCCTTGGTCCTCGGCCTGCCGCGAGGCTTGGGGGCCGTCGCCTCGATCTTGCTCTTGGCCCGGATTTGGGCCTTGGGCTTGGCGGCTGGTTCCTCTGGAGAGGCTCCCGGAAGAGGCTCCTCGGGCTGGGGCTCGGGCTCGGGAAGCACGTACGACGCCACGCTGTCGCCCTTGTCTGCGAATGTTGAATCCGGCCCGGCAACATCCGACTCGTCATGCGCCGACAGCTCGATGGACTCGTCCGAGAGGTTCTTGGCGCGGTTCAGGAACGGCGTGATGGAAAACGTCGACTTCTGGCCGACGGCCGTCTTCTCGGGCCCGCGCTTCTTAGCGAGAGCCCGCTTGCTGAGCATGTCGTCGTTGCCGGGGGTCTGGATCGTGATGTCCTCGAAGCTCATCTCCTGCGCGCGGCGCTTGCGGCCAAGCCCGCTCGGCTCGATTGTGACGCTCTTCTTTGCCGGCTCCTTGATGCTTCGCGCGGCCGTCTTCTTGCCCTTGGCGAGCTCCGCCTCGCACGTCTCCAGCTGGGCGCGCGCCTCCTTCAACTCGCCCTGCGAGGCCTTGTACTTGGCCTTGAGCGACTCGATCCTCTCCTCCAGCCGCTCGGAGAGGGCCTGCGCCTCGGCGAGTTCCCTGTCCTGTTCTTTCCTCGTCTTCTCCCGCTCCTTCTTCTCGGTTGCCAACTTCTGCTCGGCCTTTTCCAGCTGAGCCCTGAGCTCGGCAACGGCCGCATCGTCTTCCTTGGCTTGGGCTCTCTGCCTCGATCGCTTCTCGTTCTCGAGCTCCACTTCCAGGGAGTCAACCTGGCGTCGGAGGTCATTCTTTTCGGCCACCATGGCCTGGTAGCTGGCCAGCTGTGATTGCAGGTGTTCCATTTCGGGTCGAAGGCGGTTCAGTTCGCGGGTCAGGGCAAACTTCTCCTGCAGGGCCTTGCCGGAGTCTTGCACCGATCCGTTGAGGGAGCTTACTTCGGCCTGAACCAGTCAGTTGTGCTCTCCATGATGTCGCGTCGTGCCCACGTACCTTGAGGTTGGCCAACTCGAGATCCTGCTTCTTCATCCGCGTCTCCTGGGCACGCGTCGCCTCCCTGCCCTCATCCAACTCCGCTCGCACCAGCTCGCCTTGCTTGACGAGGGCCGCGATCCGTGCGTCCTTTTGTGAAAGCTTGTCCTTCAGTGCGGCATTGTCGTCTCGGAGAGCCAGCAGCTTCAGTTTGAGCAGCCGGGCTTCTTCGTCGCGGGTAATGCTGTCCGTCTTATGGATACTGTCCTTGCGCTTTAACTCGAGCGCCTGGATACGCGTCCTGCGCTGCGAGAAGTTAGCAGCGGAGCCTCGTGCGATGGAATTGGGCGAGCAAAAGGCCACCTACCTCGCCAGCAGCGGTAACCATGATGGATGTTGTCCTCGCGCGCGGCAAGGCTGTACGCGATGCTTGAGTGGACGGGTGGGCTCAAGGAAGGGGAAAGGATGCTGCACTTGCAGGAAGAGACGCTCGTCGAAGCCCCTCGTCGTCCGCGATCCCCCGTCTCGTATAGCTTGTCGGCGACGATAGGTTTGATTAGATTGAGGCTCAACTGGGGTTTGGCGGCGACGGGGTCCGTGTTTTCCTTGGAACCGTTCCCCCGCTGGGGCAGTAAACATGCTGCTGGATCGGGCCTAGCGTGCTACGGACGCACCCGCCAGCCGAGTGGTGCAGCCACTTCACGTGACCCGACTCCCTCTACCAGGCTGCCAGCGGCGGCGTGCAGCGGGCGACGGTGCCCCTGGCGGGGGCCCTGGCATCGCTGTGCTATTAGTGGTAGCCTCTGAGGCCACCTCAGCTTCTATGTCGACGTGGGGAGCTCCACACGCCTTGGAAGCTTCACTTCGTGCTCCCTCTGGCCCAACCCCGAACATACACCAAACGGCCAATCGGCAACAACGACGACCGCTCGCCAGAGTCACGATGCGCTTCCTCGCCACCGTCGCATCGGCGTGCGCCCTCGTGGCCGGCGCCCTCGCCGCGCAGAAGTCGTCGGCCCAGCGCTTCAACGAGTTCCGCCGCATCGGCCAGCACTCGTCCACCATCCAGCTCAACGACGCGTCCTACCAGCAGCTGACGGCCGCGCCCCGCGACTACAGCGTCGCCGTTCTCCTGACCGCCCTGGCCCCGCGCTTCGGCTGCCAGCTCTGCAGCGACTTCCAGCCCGAGTGGTCCATTGTCGGCCACAGCTGGGCCAAGGGCGACAAGAAGGCCGAGTCTCGCCTCCTCTTTGGCACCTTGGACTTTTCCGATGGCAGAGACACCTTCATGTCGGTACGTTGCTGAAGCCCGGTGCCCGCCCCTTGCTGCTGTCGTGGACGTCGAGTTGGATGGCTGACCTCGTGCTTCCCTTCGACAGCTGGGCCTCCAAACCGCCCCCGTCCTGCTGCTCTTCCCTCCTACCCAGGGCCCGCACGCCGTGTCGTCCTCTGAGCCGCTGCGTTTCGACTTTTCGAGCGGGTTAGTGAATGCCCCGAAGCTCACCCAATTGAGGAATCGTCAGCTAACGCATTGATTCTCCCAGCCCGCCGAGCGCCGAGCAGGTCCGCGCGTGGCTGGCCAGGCACCTGCCGGACCGCCCGCACCCCGAGATCTCGCGTCCCATCAACTATATCCGTTGGGCCTCGGGCATCACGTTCGTGCTGGGTCTCGTTACCGTCTTGGCCACGGTCGGGCCGTACTTGGTGCCCATCATGCAGAACCGCAACCTGTGGGCGGCCGGCACCATGATTGCCATCCTGCTCTTCATCAGCGGCCACATGTTTAATCAGATCCGCAAGGTACCCTACGTGGCCGGCAACGGCCGTGGCGGAGTCAGCCTCTTCGCGCCCAGCTTCCAGAACCAGTTCGGGCTGGAGACTCAGATTATTGCCGCCATGTGTACGCTACTTCCGTCACCTATTCTCTTGACTTGTGAGCACCGACTGACTTGATGTAGACGGTCTCTTGGCCTTTGGTTCCATTGCCCTGGCGACACGCGTCCCCCGCATGACCAAGGCACGCACGCAGCTGGTCACCACGATCGTCTGGTGCGCCATCTTGCTGGTCATGAACAGCTTCCTGCTCAGCGTCTTCCGCATCAAGAACGGCGGCTACCCGTTCTCCCTGCCCCCCTTCATGTGATCGCGTCGAGGGGGCGCTGTCCCGTCGTCGTGGGCAAGAAGGGCAACGAAGAGCCAGGCCGTGGAATTTGAAGTCCTCGCCTTATGAGGCTGCGGTTCAAAGGGGGGATGAAGGCAACATCCACAGGCCGCCGTGCCTGGATGAATTTGAGGTTCCGGGGCTCATATATAGATACGAAAAGGGTTCATGTATATTATGGCGTTCGAAAAGCCGTGCGGCATGCGTGGCGTGGTTAGACAGGAAGCAGGCAAAAATGCTACGATTTCTTCCCCAAAGATGAGGTCTCTGCCACATGCCACCGGCCTTCCGTTGAATTTTATATGGGGGCATGTCGAACACGAATGCCTCGAGAGGTTGAGCAACGGCGTACCCGTGCCACGGAAAGCTTGCAGCCGGCTCACAAAAGCCATCACAGACGAAGCAAGATAACAGGTTGAAAGTCAGTTCTTTATTGGAAGAACAAAGCATGATGCCCAGTTTTGCCTTCAGAGGCTGCCTAGCCAGCAATGCGTCATGCCTCGTCAGATGTGTTTTGTCCCCTTTCCTTCGCATCAATAAAGACCAAACGAGGAAGCCAGCCATAGGACGCCCCACCAATGATCTACCGTCTTCCACTCGGTCGTCCCCCACACTCTGTCGTTCGCCATTACCTTACACCGCTGCCGTGCGGACGAGAGCTTTACGCCCTCGACATGACGCCCCAAGCGCGGATGATGTTGTCGGTGTAGCCAGCGAACAGAGTCTGGCCATCAGCAGACCAGGCCAAGCTGACGCACTCGGGCTCGCGGCTCTTCTTGCCGACCGAGGTGAACTCGGGCTTGAGCTCGTCGACCTTGCTCTTCTTCTCGAGATCGAAGATGATGATGCTGCTGGCGGTAGCAGCGCAGAGCCAGTAGCGGTTGGGGGAGAAGACGAGGGCGTGGATCTCGTCGTTGGCGTTGAGGGAGTACAGGTGCTTGGACTCGTTAAGATCCCAGAGCATGGTCGTGCCGTCCTTGCCACCGGAAGCGCACAGGGAGCCATCGGGGGAGATGGTGACGGTGTTGATGTAGCCGGTGTGGCCGATGTGGTCGGTCTGCAGCTTGCAGGTGGAGAGCTCCCAAACCTGTAACGTCCCCAACTGTCAGCGTGTGCTCAACCATCGAGACTCCGCGAGAGGCGCATCGCCAGCAGGGGAATGATAATGGTCGAAGATCAGGCAAAGGTGAAAAAATTGTCTCATGGCCCGGAGGCTCTGAAGTAGCAAATACTTGAAAATTGCAAACATCATGTGGAAAAGGAGGGAGCGGCGTGCGCCGGTGGGTGCCGGTTTCCAGGGGAGCGTTGCCCAAAACGTACCTTGACGAGCTTGTCCCAGCCAGAGGAGACGATGACGGGGTTCTGGGGGTTGGGGCTGAAGCGGACGCAAGACACCCACTCGGAGTGGCCCTTGTCGGTGATGGTGTACTTGCAGTCACCGAGGGTGTTCCACAGCTTGATGCTGCGGTCGCGCGAGCCGGAGACGATCTGACGGTTGTCGGCGGAGAAGGAGACGGACAGGACGTCGTTGGTGTGGCCGACGAAGCGACGGGTGGTGGTGCCGGTGGCGAGCTCCCAGAGACGCAGGGTCTTGTCCCACGAGGCGGACAGGGCGTAGGCGCCGTCGGAGGAGATGACCTGTAATCCCATTCAATCAGCCCCTCGTCCATCCACACAAGTCCGCGGGAAGGTGGTGACATACGCAGTCCGAGACGATGTGGGAGTGGCCCTTGAGCGATCGCTTGGGGTAGCCGTATTGGGTCTCGTCGCGGGTGAGGTTCCAGATGATCAGGGTCTTGTCTCGGCTAGCAGACAGGAGCATGTTGGGGCTGTGAAGCAGGCTGGATGTTAGCACAAGTTGACCATCCGACGACACGGTAGGGGACGCCGGTGTCGTGTCGTGCATCGTTCGACGTACTTCTCCATGGAGGTAGCCAAGCTGGTGACCCAGCCATTCTGTTCACAGGTCAGCCGCCGCACTCGGGACACATATTGGATTGGCATCGCCCGCTGCGGCTCTTCGTGGGAGGAGCCGCAGCGCGACGACGGCGAGGAGGGGATGAAGACGTACGTGGCCCTCGAGAGTGCCCTTGAGGATCAATTGTTCAGCCATGGCGACGGTTGACGAGGCGATGCGATACGTCGAGCGATGCAGGTGCGGGAGGCGGAGGGGAGAAATTCAAATGAGGTTCGACGACTCGGCTGCAAAACCTTTGGGGCACGGCTGGGGCAGTCTGGCGCTCGGAGACGTGGTTCGGCAAATTGGGATATTTTTTGTGTGGGTGGAAAATTAGGGCCGCCGCACCTTGGGCTGGCGTGGGGCAGGTGCGCCGTCCATCGCGGTGGGTACCTACTTCCTCTTCGGGCCTCTCACCGAGCTTCACCGCGGACCGCCAGCGCTTCGCTGCCATTGGCTGGCAGGCTCCCGGTTTCGTGCTGGCGAGGCAGTCCAGCAGTCTACCCTTGACCAGGCCAGGCCGGGTACGAGTCCGAGCAGGTTCGGGCTGGGGATGTGGTGCATTGATTGATGCTGCATGGCGGAGGAAAAATTCACAGAGATGATGTCTTCTTTACGTCTCGTCCCAGCCATTTGCTCTGGAACGAAGACTGTGTTGTGCCGGTGGACGTAAGCGCCATGTACTCTAACAAAGTCATCGTGAACTGGAGTCGCCTTGAACTATCGCCTCAGCGCATAACATGCATTGAACCCTTCAGATGTTGAAGATTCCTCCATACTAATAATATCTGATCTAATGTGACAACTCCAAACGCCGCGCGTCAAGTCCCGTGAATAAGGTAAGCATCCCAACCAGCCAGCCTGCCCGCCCAACTTCGGGTATCATAGGTCATCCATCACAGACCTGAACCCAAAGGCCCCTCCTCCCCCCTTTCGTTGCACGCCTGACGTCCTGTTGATGTCGCTTCACTGCTTTCTGCAGCATCTTCCCTACGCCAGATCGAGGAGGGCCGCCCGTCCGCACGGCCGTCCTACGTCCTGGTCGTGGACAGCCCGCCCGATCTCTTGCCCAGCCGCGACACCTCCTTGCGCGAGAACGCAGCGTCCCCATTGACGATCATGCTGTGGTCCGCGGTTTCCACCTGGTCCGCATCTCCGCCGCCGGTGCCGCCGCCGCCCATGAAGCGCTTCATCGTCGCCTCCCACAGCCGGAAGCGCTCCTTGCCCTGGCTGTCGCGCTCCACGAGCGACTTGACCTCCTTTTGCTTGCGCATCTTGGACGCGCGCACCAGCCGGCGCAGCGCGTCCTCGCCGTGCTGCGCCGTCCGCGCGGCCTCCTCGCGGATCTTCTGGGAGTCGCGGGCGCCCGTGTCGTCGCGGGGCGTGAAGCGGTACGTGTGCCGGCTGGGGAAGTCCGGGAACGACGACGGGATGTGACGCATCGCATCCTTGTCGACCTGGCCGCTAAGCTCGGCGCTGAGGAGCGGCAGCGTCGTGAGGGCGTCGTCGTCGGCGGTTGCTATGTTGGCGTATGTCGGCGCCAGCGCCTCCTTGGCTATCGGGTTCTTGAGATGTGGCTTGAGCGACGAGGTCGGGAGGTTGTGGTGCCGCAGCGTGAGCTCGAAGTCTGATGGGATGGGGTGCTCGCGCCTGGCGGAGAGGGCGAATCGCTTCGTCTCTTCGATGATGGATTCGATATCTGTCGAGCGTGAGCAGTCAGGTCATCAGCACGGGGGGGCCTTGGACGGCGTACATGACTCTACTAGCCCCGTAAAGCTCTCCATGGCTTGAGGCGTCGCCGACGCGAAGCCATCGTGCTTGAGGACCAGAGCTATGGATCGTTGTATGCCACGCCGGGCGAGACTGTGGTGCGTAGGGGCCAGCGATTCGGTCGCCGCGACATCCTGGTCCGCGCCATCGATCTCCGAGGCGGCAGAGGCTTCCCGAGACGTGCCAGATTCTTGCGAGTCTAGACGAGGGCGCTTGGGGTCCGACTCCGGGCTGCCTTCAGGCGACAGGCTGTGTTTCGACGACATGGTGGCTCGGGCGAAGCTGGAATGGCGAGGTTCGTCTACGACGCGCAGGGCGCCGGGGAAGCGGCTCAGCCCGGGTGGTTGCTGAACTTTCTCACTGGCGCATCGGTAGCAGATTCGGCCAGCTGTGAGAGCAAGATGGGCGCAGTTGGTGTGTCGTGCAAAGTGTTACATGCGTGTCGTGCAAAGTGTTACATGCGTGTCGTGCAAAGTGTTACATGCGTGTTGAAGAAGCTCCCCATGCGGATGCGAGATCCATTGTTGGCCGGACCGACGTGATGTTGCAGGCGATGCGAGCGCGGCAAAAGCTCGGCTCGGAGCTGCAGTGGACACGCTCCATGCACGGGAGGCGGCCCGCAGCACCTAGGCTCACCAACATGGAAGGAGCTACCTGTATTCATTTCAACAGCATGGACCTCGCAGGATTTCCTCAGGCGAGAAGTTGGAATTGTTTTTTGATGATCCCTCAGAGTGTCGTCATCTCGTGACAAGCCCCCAGGCTGCAAGGCGCCAATTCGTTCGTCCGCAACGGCTCACTGCCAAGTCCGTATCCTCCACTGCCGCCAATTCGCTGAGCGTAAAGCCGTGTGATACGACCCGCGATGTGCCGGCCACCGCGCGTCGTCCACCGCATGCTCATATTTCCGTAGCAAATCACAGCGGCAGATGCATACTCGAGGCCGGTCGGATACTACGCATGGGCAAGCACTGCCGAGGTCGCCTTGAATTGCCGGCCTGCCGCAGCTCGCTTAGCCGAAGACATGATCCTGCGCCCCCCTTGCCCCCGGGGTTCGCTTGCAATCACCAGTGTCTCGGCGATGTGCCGCCGCGCTGCCTCTCGCTCCTCGTCGCCGACGCCCGTGCTCTCGTCGTGGCTGTCAGAAATGATCAGCGCGAGGCTCACAGTATAGTGTGTCGTGCGGACGCGGCAGCAACTTCATATAATAAGATGACCTCCACCCGCCCCTCCACCTCAGCTCCCAACCATCACCACAACAACAGCGCAGAACCCCGAGGATACCGGCGGCAGGAGGCCAGTCAGCCACCCTCCCCATGTTTCCCTTTGACGTTGCCGCCCTGCCGCAGCTCACGGCGGGCAAGGCCCTCATCGCCGTCGACTTCCAAAACGACTTCCTCAGCCCTGACGGCGCGCTGCCCGTCCGCGAGCCCGAGGGCTTCGCCGACCGCGCCCTCGCCCTGGTGGAGGCCTTCCGCCCCTCGGGCCACGTCGTGTGGGTGCACTCGGCCTTCGACCAGGCCGTCGCGCCGGACGCGGGCCCCATCATCGTGTCCGACGCCGCGCCGCTGCCGCCGCCTGCGCGGAGCAGGGGCCGGGCCCGGAACGCGCCCCAGGTGGTGGCGGCGGCGCCCGACGACAGCGGCGGCCCACCGGACCCGGAAGCATTCCTGAGCCACGAGGAGCCCGCGTGCGTGCGGCCCTCGACGCGCGGCGCGGAGATGGCCCCGGCGTTCGCGGCGGCCGTGCGCAAGGGCGACACGGTCCTGCGCAAGAGCGCCTACTCGGCCTTTCAGGGCACGCAGCTGCTGCGGCTGCTGCGCGCGCGCATGGTCATGGAGGTGGTCATCTGCGGCTCGCTCGCCAACGTGGGCGTGTACGCGACGGCGCTCGACGCCGCGGGCCACGGTATGGGCATCACCGTGGTCGAGGACTGCTGCGGCTTCCGGAGCGAGGCGCGCCAGCTCAAGGCCATCCGCAGCCTCGTCGAGCTGACGGGCTGCGAGATTGCCACGAATGACGAGGCCCTCGAGGCCATCCGTCCCGCGACGAAGGCCAAGGCCGCGGAACCTCCGCCGCCTGCCGCGCCGGGCGCTTCCACGACGCCCCGACAGAGGCTCGGCGCGTCGCCGGACATCGTGAGGCCCATGACGGGGCTGAGGCTGGCGTCCAATTCGCCCAGCCCCGGGGCTGACCTGGAGGTCAAGGCTGACTCACCGGATCCCGGGCTGAAGCCGCGAGAAGCAGCTGGAACGGGGGAGAAGACGTCTACGCCGAGTGCTAATAACACCGGGAACGCACCCGCTGCTTCATCGCCAACCCTTCCAACAACGCACAAGAACGACGTGGCGCAGGACAAGGCCGAAGCAGTTTCGCCAGGCGCCGAGACTAGCGATACGACTGCGCAGCCTCTCAAGGCCAAGACTGCAAGCATGGCGTCACCCGATGATGCTCAGCGTGCGCCCGCACCGGAGAGCGACGACGAGCACGCCCACGAGGCGCAAGAGGGTCTCTGCGAGGGCGATACCGACATCATCGAAAACGTCCTGCCCGCGTCCCTCGAAGCCGGCATCTTCGAGACGCTCCGCGACGAGGTGCAGTGGCAGCGCATGTCGCACCAGGGCGGCGACGTGCCGCGCCTCGTGGCCGTGCAGGGCGCCGTCGACGAGGACGCCGACGGCGATAGCATCCCCGTCTACCGCCACCCGTCCGACGAGTCGCCGCCCCTGCTCCCCTTCTCGCCGAGCGTTCTGGCCATCAAGAAGGCCACCGAGGCGCGGCTGGGCCACCCCGTCAACCACGTGCTCATCCAGTACTACCGCGACGGCAGCGACTACATCTCCGAGCACAGCGACAAGACGCTCGACATCGTGCCGGGCTCGTACATTGCCAACGTGAGCCTGGGCGCCGAGCGAACCATGGTCCTGCGCACCAAGCGGCCGGAGAAGGACCCGTCGCGGACGGCGCCGGACGCGGAGCCATCATCACCATCACCATCACCGGCGACGAAGACGGCGACAGGAGACGAGCCGGCCCCCAAGCGCAGGGTCCAGCGCGCGCAGCTGCACCACAACTCGCTCTGCCGCATGGGCCTCCGGACCAACATGAAGTGGCTGCACGCCATCCGCCAGGACAAGCGGCTGGCGCGCGATAAGACGCCCGCCGAGCTGGCCTTTGGCGGCGGCCGCATCTCGCTCACCTTCCGGCGCATCGGGACGTTCCTGGCCGCGGGCGAGACGCTCATCTGGGGCCAGGGCGCCGTGGGCAAGACGCGCGCCGACGCGCGGCCCGTCGTCAACGGCCAGGGCCCCGAGGCGGTGCGCATGCTGCGCGCCTTCGGCGCCGAGAACCACGCCTCCGACTTCGACTGGGCGGCGCACTACGGCGCGGGCTTCGACGTGCTGCACATCAGCGGCGCGCCGCGCTTCTTCGCCTCGGCGGACCGCGTCGTCAACATGCGCGTGGCGCTGATGCTGGCCGAGTACGGCGTCGGCTACGCCAGGGGGAGCATGGCCCCGTCATCGGGTGGCAAGCCCGAGGGCGAGGAGGACGGGGGGCAGCCGGTGGCCATCAAGTTTGTCGACAACGACGCCGACAAGTCCACCGTCCACGGCGACGTCGCCATCATGCTGTACCTCGACGCCTGCTACGGCCCGGCCCGAGCGAGCGGCGCGCCCCCCTCGCAGCCGTCCCACGCCCGTCGCTTCACCCACTTCCAGCTCGCCCTGCACCTCCTCGACACGCTCCGCCGACACGCCGCCAGCACGCCCAGAGGGGACGGCAAGCCCAGCCTCCCGAAGCCGCTCAAGCAGGACCTCGCCTCCTGGGACGCCGCGCTCGCGCCCGACGACGTCTTCCTCGGCGGCGCGGCTCCGTCCCTCCCCGACTTTGCCCTGTGGCCGGTCCTGCACGCCGTGGCCGACGACTACGGCCCTGGCACCGCCTTCGACGGGCTGAAGAATCTACGACGCTACTACGAGGCGTTCGCCGCGAGGAACAGCGCGAGAAAGGTGCTTGACAAGGCAGAGACGCCGGACAAGAGCTGACGACCGGCGAGAGAGTTGGCTCGCGCTTGGATATCATCTTTCTAGAATTTGTAGCATGCAGCATTGCCTAGCGATCTCAAAGATATTTCACGAGTTTGATCCCGCGTAGTCGGATCCAGACGACCGCTCGTCTTCAAGCCATGCATGTCACACGTGAACACTGGTAGACACCGTAGCATTACAGTTCAGATCTCGGAGTTGATCCTCGTATTTCTGATATCCCAAACGTCCCACATAACCCGTCAAGTCTTGGCCATATACAAGTAAGTTAATTACATCGCGCCATCCCAGCTCATAGTTTATATCTTCCCTTTCCCTGTGCGCAAAAACGACAAGACACCCTCCGCAGTCAAGCAATCAGCAAGTCGGCAGCCGCGCTCACTGGCCCGATTCCCAAGGCAGGGGGTAGGTGCCCACCCAGTCCTCGACCTCGCTTCGCAGCTGCACAATCTCGGGCTCGTTGTCGCCGTTGCCCAGGTGCTCCAGGAACAGCTTGAGCTTGCCGGGGCTCTTCTCGCCCTTCTCCTTGGCAGCCGCCCGCACCGTCTTGTCCACGCGGGCCGCGATGGCCACGGCGCGGTCCACCACGTCGGCCACGCGAACGAAGTCGTTCTCGTTGAAGCCGCGCGTCGTCATGGCGGGGGTGCCCATGCGCAGGCCGCCGGGCACGAGCGCCGACCGGTCACCGGGCACCGTGTTCTTGTTGGCGGCGACGCCGACCAGCTCCAGCACGCGCTCGACGCGGCCGCCGTCGACGCCGTGGGGCTTGAGGTCGGCCAGCACCAGGTGGTTGTCGGTGCCGCCCGAGACGAGGCTGTAGCCGAGGCCGCCCTTGCCCTTGTCGTCGCCCAGGCGCTTGGCGAAGGCCTTGGCGTTGGACAGGACCTGCGACTGGTAGGCGCGGAAGTCGGGGGCCTGGGCCTGCTTCAGCGCGACGGCGAGCGCCGTGATGGTGTGGTTGTGCGGGCCGCCCTGGTGGCCGGGGAAGACGGACGTGTTGATGGGGCCCTCGAGGTTGTACATCTCGTCCTCCTTGGTCTTGGGGTTCTGCCGCCGGACGCCCTTGCGGAAGAAGATGAGCGCCCCGCGGGGCCCGCGCAGGCTCTTGTGGCTCGTGGTCGTGACGATGTCGGCGTAGGGGAAGGGGCCCGGCAGGACCTTGGCGGCGACCATGCCCGAGATGTGCGCCATGTCGGCCAGCAGGTAGGCATTGGTCTTGTCGCAGATCTCGCGCATGCGCTTGTAGTCGATCAGGCGGCTGTAGGCGCTGGCGCCGGCGACGATGATCTTGGGCCGGTAGAGCAGGGCCATCTCCTCGAGCTTGTCGTAGTCGATCAGGCCGGTCGACTCGTCCAGGCGGTACGGCAGCGTCTCGAAGTACTTGGAGATGAACGAGATCTTCTTGGTCGGGGTCTGATAGCCGTGGGACAGATGGCCGCCGTGAGGGAGGTCAAGGCCCATGAGGCGGTCGTGGGTGTCCATCAAGGCCGAGTAGACGTACAGGTTGGCGGGTGCGCCAGAAAGAGCTGCAAACGACAACACATGAGCCCAAATGTCTGCGAGAGGTCGCAGAGGATCCGAGGCGACTCACCTTGCACGTTGACGCCCCAGTTCTTGGGGTCCAGGTCAAAAGCCTCGAGGGCGCGCTGCTGGCACAGCCGCTCGGACTGGTCGATGAACTCGTTGCCGCCGTAGTAGCGGGCTCCGGGGTAGCCCTCAGAGTACTTGTCTGTCGCAGTCGGCATCAGCACACGCGGCAATTCCACCACGGGAGACTGGTTCTGGGCGCGCGCTTACTCTGCATGACGCTGCCGAGAGCGTCCAGGACGGCCTGGGAGGTGAAGTTCTCCGAGGGAATGAGGTTGATAAAGTGCTTCTGGCGCTTCTTCTCCTACACGCACGCAGTCAGCATCGGCCAGCCCGCCGCAATCCGGCCCCGTCGCGGGTGAGACGCACATTCTCGATGATGTCGAAGACGGCCGGGTCGGCCTTTTGGAGGTGGGCGGCGAGCAGCTGTCCAAGCAGGGTCAGTGGACGGGCCTGGAGCCAATTGAGGCGGCACAAACCTGCTGCTGGCCGTCGAGGGCCATGGACGACTTGGCCCTCCGGACCGCGGGCGTCACCACCGGCCTCGCAATGCCGCGGAGGGCACGCGACGAGCCTCGCAGGCCGGGCATCGACATGGTGGCGGCTGTGTAGAGCTGTGAGGGAAGACGACGGGGGCCGAGAGTAAGGGCAATGGCGAAGGCGAAGCAGAGCGGGAGCCGTGGGATCGATCGCAGAGGAGCCTCGACCTGTTCGCGCTGCGGGAGGGAGGACGAGAAGAAAAGGGTATGACGAGCAGAGCGGCTTTTGGCGCCAGCCGCGGAGTGTGACGATGATAACACCATCGGGCCTGCCAGTCCGAGGCGCTCCGACCGCCGGTACCCGCCCATCCCCGCACTGGAATGGCCCGGGGCAGCCAACGGGGAGCGCCATTGGGGGGGCTTGGGGGCCCCCTGGCACCGCTGGCACCGCTGGCACCGCCTGGGCGCGCTTCCGCCAGCGCGGCTCCAGCAGGTCATGCCGCCTTGGGGAGCTCGCTGACCGCGCCTGGTGCCATGGGGCGGTTGCCATTAGCTAAGGCGTTACGTACCGTACCGGGGACGACGAGCGCGCCAGCGCATCCTCTATCGGCGCCTGCACGGGTACGAGGTGACAATTGGAGACGCTCGATGATAAACGGCATGACATGTGTGAGCGCAACTCGTATCTGACCGTGCTGGTATCTGCGTCGCCAGTCGACTGTGCGACTGCCGCGCGCCGGAGCCGCAGCCGCACTCATGCCATGCAGTGAGACGAGAAACCAGCGGCCGCAATTTTCTTTTCCCGCCTCCCCTGGTCCGCCCCCGACTTTTCCTCCCCCGCGCGGACGCTTTCTCTCGCACGTCTCTCTTCCTTTCCTCCCCATCAACTAAAGATGGGCGTGACGAGACCGCTTTGCGCAACCCTATTGCCTTCCGACCTGCTTGCAGGCCACGGGAGCATGCGGATATGCCCTGGCACACCTCACCACCTTGACGGGGCAATGTGATGGAATCTGATCCATGACTTTGGTTGATCTGCCGCCAAACCTTGTTGTCCCCTTTCGCCTGCACACAAACCATCCATTGCCTACCTACCGTACCTACTACCCACACATACCTGCGTTGTACCTGCGCCAGTGTGCTCGAGTCTGCATCGCCGTCTCCGGCGCCGAGGTCGCTGATGTCTGCCCTTCTCTTGAGCCCCGTCTTGCCCCGTCTATCCCCGTCTACCCCCGTCTACCCCCATCTATCCGCTGCCGCAATCGCTGCAAGCCTCCCCGAGATTCACGTTATGTAAAGGTGGTGGAGCACACCACCCTACCGTGCTCCGTACCGCACGAGTACCGCTCCAATGGTCTGAATCGCCAGAGCCATTACGACATCCGCACACGTACTCGTAGGGCCATGGTCAGGATCAACGCTCCCGAGGCTCCCTCCCATGGGGTCCGTGGAACCATGCTTGGGTCGTAGATTGGCTCTTGGTTGTACGTAATGGGTGCGTGATGCAATGCCGTGCAACGACGAGCCCTGATTCGATCTCGCACTACTCCGTTCTGGCGTAGATCTGGCACCTGCTCGTGCGAGTACCTACTTCGCACGCCGTGGGTGGGTCTCCGGGTAAAAACTTCGGTCGGAGGTGAAGCTCAAGGCGAACAAAGACGTAGGGCGACATCATTATATTTTCATCAAGCCAACTCCCAGTAGCTACGGGCCACGGCCGGTAGGACACGCACCCTGCCCGGCCACCACACACCTCTTTTTTGCCTCTGTAAATGTTGAGCATCATGGATTCCATTTTCAATGCTACATGCCAGAAGCCCCGCCGGTACGACTGTAGAAACCAGAAGGGCGTAAAAAAAGACCTAACCCGTAGACTCCGAATGCAGCCTCCTCTCAAGACCGAGATGTTTTCGCAGTCTATCTGGTTTACTCTTCGGCCATCATGGCGTTGCGCTTCGCCGTAGCCCTCTCCAACTTGCGCTCGCGGGCAGCCTTGGTCTTCGCACGCTTGGCGTCCATCTCCTCCTTGAGCATCTGCTCGCGGTGCTTCTCGGCCTTGGCACGGTGAATCTGTCGAGAGCTTGTCAGCAACCTGCATCCAAATTCCGCCCGAGACCCTCAACCACCTCGATGGGTTGGGTTGGTGCTCGTCGCCATGGGTTATACGTACGTGCTCAACCAGGGCGCGCTTGTGCTTGAAGGCGTTACCCTTGCTGGAGTGGTACAGCTCGTGGTACAGGTGCTTGTCGATCTTGCCGCTGGCACGGTACTTGACGAGGAGACGGCGGAGGACGCGCAGGCGGCGCATCCAGAGGACCTGGGAAGGCATGCGGGCGTCGGCGGTACCCTTTCGCTTACCGTAGCCACGGTGTCGGCCTTCTCTTCGGGCGAGGTTCAGCTCGCGGGCTCGGGATCGCGAGTGCATCGTGACGGGCTTGCGGATGATGAGGCCATCGGCGACGAGCTTTCGGATCGTCTGACGCGAGTTGGCGTTGGAGATCTCGCTCTGCTCATTGGGGTCGAGCCAGATCTTGCGCTTGCCGCAGCCGATGACCGACGCGGCAAGGCGCTTCTGAGTTCGCAGGTTGACCCTGGGGGAAAGCAATCGCGTTAGCTCTGGTGTTCCTGCTCGTGTCTTCGTCCCGGGCGTGTCGCCGTGATCTTCAACCGCCACCGCTTGCCGCCATCAAAATACGCCGTCGGTCCGGTCGGCGCATCACAGAAACAGCCTGCAGCATTTTCGCCCTCATCAAACATCCCTAGCGTCCGTCTACTTACATCTTGATTGTCGTTGGGTGGTGATGGCCGGTCCTCGAGGTTGTGAGGTTGGTTGAAGTCTGGGAGGGGTTTCGGTTGCCAGAATTTCTTCGGGGTCACGCACAATCCGCTCAGAGTTTGTGGGTTCACGTGCACTAGGCCCATGAGTTTCGCGCTAAGCGAGGGCAAGGATGAGTCATCATTCGAGCTTCCCGCCGTCACGTGAGCGCAACCACTGGAAATATTTCCAGCGGTTGTCGCCCGGACCCGCACCGAAAAATCCAACGACAGCCTGGGGGACCGCTTGGACCGCTTGCTATTGGCGCTCTGTCTAGCTGGCCGCAATGGGGGGCTGCTACACCTCGGTGTACACCCTCGTCGTAGACCTCGGTATGGAACGGCCGTCTCATTGCAAAAGGCTTGGAGACGGGAACTGCATCTACCATGGATAGCGTGAACTAGATTGGCTTTGAATACTAGCCGTTGGATGGATAGTCGCTGCTCTTCCCGACACGAATATGAGAGAATCATCTTTTCTTTCTATTCAGTCCAATCGTCTACATCGTCCCTCTAACACCACACCTTGGGCATCTATCTCACGAGAAGAGCTCCCCAGCAACCTCAACCTTGCCCACGCTCCAAATCTCTCTCTCGTCCTCCTGCTCATCGTTGGACAGCCCCAGGCCTCCTTGGCCGCCTTCCGCCTCTCTCCTCTCCCTCGCCTGTGTTCCGAGCCTCGTAGCAACTCTCTTGAAGTAGTCGCCCATGCTCCTCTTCGTATTCGGCGGCAGCTCCGCTCCGGGGCCTGCCATGAACTTATCAAAGACACGGCTTTCCTCGTCGGCGACGCTGAACAGCTCCACGAACGCTGCTTCGGCAGCCAGCTTCACGGGAATGACCGGGTCTCGGACGCTGGCGAAGATGGGTGGCGCCAGGATCGGCACGTGCGGCCGGACCATGTCCATGTTCGTCCTGCTGAGGGTGCGGCACGTAACCAGTGCTAGCCGGCGGGAGTCTGCCGGGTTGCCGGGCTCGATGATTTTGGCCAGGCACTCGAACATCTTCTTGGTGCTGTCAAAGCTCTTCGGCGGGGACGTGAGCAGGACCTTGCCCGTGGCCAGGATGAAGTTGTCGGCAATGTACGTCTGCATAACGTGGTCAGTGTCCTGATGCGGTATTCGAACCTCAAGTTGACTTACGCTCTTGGTGGTCATGCCCTGGCACAGCAGGTCGGGCAGCTCATCCGCCAGGGGGCTCTGCAGCAGGCTGTCTGGCGATTCGACGAGCACGGCGTTGAGGGCAAGAACGGATGAGTTGCTGAAATGAGCGGTCATAACCCGGTGCTTGAGCAGGGACATCGCAGCATCTTCGGGCACGTTCTTAATCAGCGCCCCCAGCAGCTTGGCGTTGGTGACGGTCATGGCATCGTCGCGCTCGTCGGTATCCAGGTCGATCAGGGACAGCACGGCGGTCCGCGACGACTCGCCCATGTTGGCGCCGGCCCTGCTGATGACCTCGTACAGGGCCTTGAGCATGGCGGTCTTGACACCGGGATCCGTCGTCTTCGATCCGGTCACCAGCTCGGCAATCAGCGGATCGATGCGAGGGGTGTACTTGATCAGAGTACCCAGCGCCTTGGCAGCTCTGGTTCGCAGAACCTCGCTGGAGGTGTCGGCCAGTGACTTGGCAAAGGTTCGCTGCAGCTGCGGCAAGAAAGGCTTGAGCGCGGTGGGCATCTTGTCCAGCAGGGTATTGAGGGTGAGGAGGATGGCGGCCTTGACGTCAACGGCTCGCTCTGATACGACACGGATCAACGGGCCGGTGATCTGAGTAACGAAGGGCTTGAGAGATGGCTCGCTGGTCCTGTCGACGATGTCCGAGATACCGAGCGCCGCTTGCACCCTCTGGTCGGACGTGCCGTTCATCAGGCCCTGCAGGAAGATTGGCAGGATGGCGTTGATACCCTTGGGGAGCTCAAAGCCTCGCAGATTCGCGCCCGCCACGCCGACGCGCAGCAGCGTCTGTCTGGTCGACACGACGAGCGACTCCATTTCCTCCTTCCTGAGCTTCTTCGTGAACTGGTTGAGTGCTGCCCAGGCCGCCTTGACGACATCCATGTCGCTGTCGTCGAAGGAGTTGAGCAGCGAACGAATGATGTCCTGGTTGTAGCGGGAATAGTCCACGGACGCGGCGGCGAAGAAATTGCTCATGTGGCGCGCCGTCGAGGCTCTCCGTCGGTGGTCGTCATGCTTGAGGAGGCCTAGGAGGACATTCATCACCGTGTTGAGGCCATCGTATTCGTCGATCGACTGTATGACGGTGTCAAACGAGTTCTCCAGGTCCACGCGAAGCTCGTCGTCGGCGCAGTTGATCTCGTTGTCCATCAAAGAGTTGATGATGTTGGGCAGACGCCTATTCATGGCGGCGCCGGCAACCTTTGACAAGGATGCCAGTGCCTTGGCGTCGAACGCGGAAATGGGCGGCGTGGTCAACGTCGGAATGAGGTTCGGGAGAATGATGTTTGATCGCGTCATCTCCGTGAGCAGCGTGAGGAGGGCCGACAAGGCGTTGTCCGCCTCGCTCTCGGATCGTAGGAGGTTGAGCAGGAAGGGCAGGACTTGGTCAACGGCGCGCTTGCCGAGGATCTGCTGCAAGGAGTCGAACGCCTCCGCGGCAACCTCCCGTACCTCCTCATCCGAATCCGTGAGGGCGGTACGCACGACAGAGATGAGGACCTTTTCGTGGTCCTCCAAAGCCTCTGGCGTCGCCGAGGAGATGAGTTCTCGGAGGGCCAGGCAGATGCCCTGCTTGGCGTCTGAATCGGTCGACGTCTGCAGGCTCTCCTCCAGGGTCGGCAACAGGGTGGACAGGACTCCGTCCCCGGCCTTGCGGATGAGCTCTCCGAGGGCGTTGCTGGCAATCACCTTGTGCTCCATGTTGGAGCTGCCGAGGCGTCGGATGAGCAGCTGCGTAAGGTTCGGCACAAGCTCCTTGAGAGTTCTCGGGCTCGGCACGAGGACCTTCCACACCGCCATGGCTGCCGAGCGGACGGCTCCGGCGGTATCGCAGCGGCAGACGTAGAGTGCCGAGAGAATCTTGTTGCGCTTCTCCTCACCCAGGACTTCCTTGAGGGATGCGCCGGCCTCCTTGGCGGCCTCCTCGTCATCCTCGTCGCCTTCATCAGTCGCCTTGACGCCGGTGAGGTTGAAGAGGAGGTCGCCGACCAACTCCACGGAGCTGAGACGAATCCTGTAGCTGTCGTCCGCCAGACCGCGCTCGAGCTCCGGCAGCAGCAGGTCAATGGCGCGGACGGCAAAGTTCTTGACGAGAAGTCGACCAGCTCGGAGAGCGGTCTCACGGATGGACTCGACATCGTCAGCCAGACCGGCCAAAATAGGAGGAACAATGCGACCCAGGTAGTTTGAGAAGCTGTTTCCGAAGCAGACGGGCAGGAAGATGAAGAGGGACATGAAGCCCTCGCGAACCGCCGCCTTGGAAGACTCGACGTTCTGCAGGATCGTCGGCAACGTCTCCTCCAGCCTGGTCGTGCCCAGCCCGGCCAGGACCTCGCTGAGGGCTTGAGCGGAGCCGAGTCGATCTCCCGCGCCGGTGTCGGACTTGAGGGTCTGCATGAGTCCCGGAATGAGATCGGGAAGGGCGTCTTCGCCGAGCTTCTCCACGAGAGAACCAAGCGCCCTCGACGCCGTCGCGCGGGTCGTAGGCACCGGATCGACGGCAGCGACCTTGAGGCCAGCGACCAGAACCGGCAGGTGGGTGATGATGTCCCTCTTCTCCGTCAAGTGGGCCAAGCTGCCGATGACCTGCGCCGCCTTGCGCTTGGTGTTGGAGCGGTCGCCCAAGCCTCGCTGCAGGATGCGGGTAACCAGCGCGAGGGACGGGGCATCGAGGTAGTGGACGAACTGCACCTTGATGAGCGAGTCCAGAGCCTCGTCCGTGTACTTGGTGGGGTCGCTGAGCGCCTTGAGAAGCACGTCGACCAGGTTCTTGATTTCGGGGTTGGTTATGACTTCACCGAACCGCTTCAGACTCCTGTTCGCGGCAGCCCGGACCTCCTTGTGGCTGTCGTTCAGAACACCCGTCAGCGGAGGGATGATCTCGGGCAGGCTGTTAGCCAGCTGGTTCGGGTCGAGGTACGCCATGGCACCGAGAAGGTCGCAGGCGCCTCGCTTGCTTCGCCACTGCTGATCGTCGAGACCCTCCAACAGGGTCGGCATGATCTGCTTGACACCGTACGAGCTCAGCTTGCCGAAGCATGCCTTTGCAGTCGCAAGACAGGCGTTTCGGACGTCGCCATTGACGTCGCCGAAGCCGCTCAGGAGCTGGGGAACGATCTGAATGACGTAGGGCTCGAAGAGGCGGCCGAGAACGGTGGACATGAGCTCGAAGGCGAGCAGCGCGGCTTCTCGTTGGTGGGCATCCTTCTTGTTGTCCATGGCGCCCTTGAGCGTCGACATGATTCGGAACTCCCTGAGCGCCGAGATGCCTCTCCCGAGGACCAATCCCGCCAGGCCGTACGCCGCACCCCTCTGCGTGGCATACTTCTTGGAATTCAGAAGCTCGTCGGTGACCTGCTCGAAGTACTTGGAAGCTTTGTCCGGGCAGGCCTTGATGAGCGGAGGCAGGCATTCGGCGATGGCAAACTGCACGGCCTCCGACGGCGTGCTCAGAGTGGCGAGGAGCCGGTCGATGACGACGGGGATCTTGGAATCGCCCGGCTTCAGGTGGCGCGCCAGAGCTCCGTACATGATGATGACGGCCTCGTTGACCCGGTCACCGGCGTCGCTGTTCTTGTCCGGCTGTTCCAGGGTTTGCTCGAATTTCTTCATCAGCTCATCAATCATGCCCTTTCCGTGAATCTCTATGGCGCGGATGGCCGCGTCGAGCATTTCTCCGCGCACCGCGTCGCTCTTGTCTCCGAGAGGACCGGACTCGATCATGAACATGAAGAGATCGTCAATCTGCTTCTTGCCCATGACGGAAGCGAGTTCCTTGAAGGCCGTTGCGATGCCCTGTCTAGCCTCCCAGGGGTCGGACAGGTCCATCTTCTTCGGCATTCCGAACTCGTCGAGCTGCTGCACCTTGGGCTTCGCCATCTCCTGGTATATCGACTTGAGACGGGGGATCACCTCGTCAAGCGACCCCTTGTGCGCTTGCGCGGCATCCGCGAGAGAACGTGCCGCTGCCCTGCGCAACTGAGAATCCTTGCTCTCCAGGTACGGAACCATCTCCGAGGGAACTCTGTCGTTGACCGCGAAGCCACTTTCCTCCCAGATGTCCTTGCCCAGATCTTGGTTCTCCTCCTCGTCATCGTGGCACGCGAGCCAGATCTCGTTGCAATAGCCGAGTTCGCTCATATCAACCTCGGCACTGATGGACTGAAGGACAGTCGTTCGGACGCTGGCCAACGGCACGGTCGCTCCCCGTGCCAAAACCATCATCTCGGCCTCGGTCATGTTGGGCGCGATGCAGCGACAGGTGTCCGCGAAGCAATCCTTGATGAGCTTGTAATGCTGCGCGTAGTTCTGCATCGACCGTATCAGAACCTCCAAGATCTCCGCGCGCGGAACCGCTTCCTCCTCGCAAACATCCGTGTGGAAGGAGAGGAATTCGACAGCGAGAACAAGCTGCGCGTCTCGGTCGTCCTCGGCGTCTCCAACTCCGCCGCTTCGCAGAACCTCGAGGATGAGAGGCAAAACGTAAATCAGGGACACCGCGTCAAATGGCCGCTGCTCGCCCGCGAACCGAATACGGTACAGTACCCTCGTCAGGAGGTCCTCGAGCCGCTCCTCGTCGTAGTTGTCGGAGAGAGCCACGCCTCGGATCTTCAGCGTCGCCACTCCAATGAACTGTCGGATAGCGCCCAGTCTAGCCGCCACCTTCTCAGAGCAAACAATGTAGGCCGAGGAGGCCACGTCGCCGACTATGAGATTGGCACCCGCACCGATGGCGGCGAGGAGCAGCGCGACGGCAGACCCGAGCCACAGTATGGCTTCCGTCGGCGGACCAGTTGCGAGAGATTTGATGATGCCGATCCCGCGCATGAGTCGCGCCTCGATGCCCTGGATCGACTGGCGTATCTGGGCCTCCTTCTTCAACTGGGCGTTTACCTTTGAAGTCTCCTCGGCCGTGAGCTTCCGCTGCTGTCCCTTCTTCTGTTCCAGCTGAGACCTCAACTCCTCCTCCCACTTCAAGATGTTATAGTCCTTGCTGTTCTTGTTCGGAACGGTGTTCTGATTCTTCTTGGCGAGGACATCGACAAAGCAAGTGCCCTCCGGGGTTCTGAAAATGGCTGCTTCAACGGGACCAATGTCCTTGAGCTGGCTAGCATCCAGGTCTCGAGACACGAGCTCCATCAACCGTGGGATCACAGCATCGGGAGCAACGAAGGCCAATTCCGCAGCAGCGTTGTATGCGGCTTGTCTAATGGCATCAGACTGATGTTCGTCTGCGTCAGCTATGGTTCCGTGAGCTAGAGACGACGGCAAGGGGGGCTTACCTGCTGATCGAGCGACGTTCTCAGTCCAATTTCCTTGAGCAGATTGTCCAGATACTTGCGGGCCAGGTTGCCGGGATCTATCGCCATTCGCAGGCACATGTCTATCCAACTTGATCGCGGGATCAACTCCTTCCGGGAAAGCACTAGAACGGCACACGCTTGCGCCTCGAGCGCCTCTTTTTCAACGCTGGCTCCGAGCTGGGCAAGTTCGCCAGGTTCGAGGCACACGGCTCTCAAAGCCTGGATGAGGTTGGAGCGCTCCAGTTTGATGTCTCTTTCCTTCGCCTCATCCTGTTCCAGGATGTGCCACAGGCCGTCGATGATGAAGCCTGATATCAGCGTCGGATTCTGGGCATACAGCTTGGACAAAGACTTTGCGGCGTCTTGCTGCACCTTTGGAGGAACAGTGCCGGCCGTGGTCAGGTATATGTTGGCCTCGGACCAGGCCAGCACGACGTCCTGGCCCGTTTTGCGGTCCAGTCTGTGTGCGACGGAGGACAGTGCACGGCAGAACCATCGCAGGTCCTCCTCGGCGCTGATCTTGTTGTAGATTCGGTAGTTCAACAGGAAGGCCTGCTTCGTGGCCAAGGACAAGGCCTGGGTGGGGATCGCGGCCTTGGTCAGGGTGGCCTGGACTGGGGACTGGGGAAAGCGTTGCAGCAAAGCCGGCGCCAGAGACGTGAGAATGTAAGCGCCGACTACGAGGCCATTCTGGGCAGCCGTGGCGGCGTTGGAAACGACTTCCTCAAAGTTGGCGATCAACTTGGGCGTCGCGGCCTCCACAAGGGCAGAAATGCCGGCCGTGGGCTCCTTGGCTTCCAATGAGCGCAAGATGCTGCCGGCGTGGAGCAGCCACAACCTTCGAGAAGCAGCCTTCTTGTCGGCTAGGCCCTTCACCATGGAGTCCAGGACAGTCTTCGGCAGCTCCGCCCCAGCCTCGAGAGTCATCACATTGGCCCGCGCCAAAGCAGAGGTCTCAGCGGCCAGAGCCGCCTCGTTGCCCTCCTTGGACGCCACGGTTGCCAGTGCCGTGGACGCTTTGATCGCACCCTGCTCGGAGAGCGGGATCGCCTCCAGCATTTCGGCATGGAGGATCCTTTGGTCGGGGGAAGCGACCTTTCCGGAGGCCAGAGGGCTTGCCACCTCGTTGACAACCCCATCGAGGGTCTTGAGGTCGGAACACCGTGCCACGATGGCGCGGAAGGCTGCAACGGCAGCATTGCGGATGGCTGGGTTGCTGGATTTAACGTTGGACAGTAGAGGCTTGAGAAGCTTTCCCTCGAGAATGCCAGACAAGTCAAGCGTGCCCGGTAGCGATGACACGAGGGGCTTCAGAACACCCCCGAGGATGACCTCGGGCGATCGGAGCAGGCCCTTCTCGATGGCAGGAATCAGTTCCTTCTCGATGTCGTCGAGGGTGGCGAAGTTGAGGAAGAAGTCGCCAAGACCGGAGGCGACATGCTCGGCCACGGCCGTTCGAGAACCGACTATCTCTCGTATGTAAAATTCGTAGTACTTGGGCTTGAGCGCCTGCAGCAGCGGCTTGAGAGCCACGTGGCGGGCAGAAACACCCGCAATGACGCCAAGAATCAGGGAATTCTTGGCCGAAGGCTGGGTGCCCTTGGCCGTGAGCGCTGCAACAGCGTCGCTCAAGGTCTTTTCGCGAGACTGCGCTGCCGAGAACAGCTTGCGAAAGCCTCGTCTCGTGACGACGGCGGCTGATCTAACCACGCCGCTCCTCGAGCTCGGCTGCAGGCACTTCTCCAGGGCGTCGGCGTCGGTCAACAGGATGTCCTTGCCCAGCTCCTCCCATATGGGAGAACCGGCCAGGTGTTGCATGAGGACGCTGCACCACTCGACCAGGACGAAGGCGCTGGAGGCGGCGATGCCAGGCTTCTGGCTCTCGTCGCGCATGGCCTTGACAACGGGCGCGAGGATCTTGGCGCTTGCCCCGGTTGCGATGATGGAGGAAAGGCATTTCTGCACGGCGATTCGCGATTCTCGGTCTTGGTACAAGGCGTGGGTGCCGAAGAGGAGCTGCAGGACAGACGGAACGAGCTGTTGGTCCAGAGCTGGATAGCAAGCAGGTCAGCACATTGTTGCAATTGGCATCCGGGAGGGTCATGGCTACTTTTATGGCGTATTGAATCGTCAATATGGTGGAGGTGTGCGGTGCGCGCCGCCGTGGAGGACGAGCACAGGACTCTCTCGGCGGCGGCGAGATCAAGGCCGCTGCCGCTGCCACCTCCATTGACCACAGGTTCAGACATGGCGAGGCGTGTGTTCGGGACGAGCAGGTGAAGAACTCATCGGGGGCTGCTGCAGCTCCGTTCGGATCCGAGGTCGTGCGGCCCAAGTTGGCTGAGGTGGCCGCCGCGGGAACAAGTTGGAGGGGGTCGAGCGGTCGAGGTGAGTTTGGAGATGGGCGCGATGGTGTTTTGCAGGCCGAAAGGGTCTGGCCGAATTTCAGGTATCGAGCGGCAGGTAGCGTCCGTCACCCCACGTCAAAATAGGTAGGCAGAGCCCCGCCCTCGACGCACAACGAGTGGATTCTCACCGCCTGCTTCATCCTGACAGGGTACCTGGTGTACTACGAGTGTGTGAAGACGAAATGCACGCAGGCATAATGAATTGTGCTGCAGATGCCATGGACCAGGCCGTAGGGCTAGGCCTGCTGCTGGATGGAAGATGAGCCGGCTGCATCTGTTCAATTGGCGCTCTACCGCCGCGCAGGTGTTCGCAGCCGCTACCGAGTACGCATACTACCTCGGGGACCTTGCCTAAGCGGCCTCCTTGTAGGTTTTCGACGCTCCTCCAGCCGCTACCTTTGCCATTTTCTGCTTCCCATGCTTCATGAAAATATCATTACATGATGCTGCATTGCACGATCCGTGCGAACTTGTTACGGAGCATACGAGCAGCTCGTTGCGGGCAGTCCTCGTGGCGCAAATGGATCGGTCTGACTCAACGGCTTCCCGCCCGGCGTCATTGCGAGGTGCCTGACCCACTGAATCTTGGCCTCAGCAATGGATCCCAGCCCTAACAAGTCGAGCCAGTGGACGATCCAGCGCTGAGTGCCCGGCGCGTCCACTGAAGGCCTGGGCCGACTTGGGCCGGGCCGTCACCTTTCCAGGCGCCGGGGGCAAACCACGCCCGAACCTCCATCCCTCCTCACCACACAGCCCGACGTCACACCACACGCCACGCCTGCTTGCCGCTCGCTCAACAACCCCCCCGAAGCGCAAGCCATGGCCGGCGCAAAGAAGAAGAAGAAGCCCGCTGCCAACCCGGCTCGAGGCTTCGCGACCACCTCCATCGCGTCCAAGCCGCGGCCCGAAGCTGCAGAGGCCGATGCGAAGCCCGCCAAGCCCAACGGCGATGCCCCTCCATCCGCCGGCGATGCTGCGAATGCCCCGCCATCAGCGACTGCTCCCGCGGCGGGCGGAGATGCCCAGAAGCAGCCACAGCAGACGCCGCTGAGCGCCGAGGAGTTTGAGCGGCAGCTCGAGGAGTCGGAGCTGCAGCTGCTCGTCGAGAAGCATGCGCAGAAGGCCAAGCGCGACGCCCAGCGCCAGCGTACTCGCCTCGAGACGGACCGTCGCCTGCTGCGCAACCAGGCAGATACCGTCAACATCCCCAGGTGGCTGCCGCAGGACTTGCTGGACCACATTCTCGACCTCATCAAGGCCGAGACGCGCTTTGCCGCCTCCAGCGTCTCGTCGGAGAACTCCGGGAGCGGGAGGATGCCGTCCGAGGAGGACATGATTGTTCGCCTGTGGACGTTGCGTCAAGCACTCGAAGCTGCCGCGTTCCCCGAGCCACGCGTCGAGGCTGCGCTGCAGTACGTCCTGGATATCGCTCCCAACGTGCCCAACGCCGTCAAGGATTCCATTTGGGGGTTGGAGGAGGCGCTCGACTGGCTGGCACGCGAATGCTCCGTCGAGGAGCTGCCTCCCTACGAATTCAGGGGCAAGCCTATTGCTAGAGGTACCTCGATCCCGGCCTTGTTTCTCTCCCGTTGAAGACCACAATGCTCACTCCGTTTCATCACAGATACGCCAACGGACAGCCCATTCCCGTCCCGGCCGCAGACACCAAAGCCCCAGGGTGCGCAGCAGGGCCGAAGAGGCAAGGACGCGAAAAAGTCGAATGATGGGCGCCCTGACAGCACGCCGGCCAAGAAGTTGACGGTAACCTGTGACGTCGACATCGAGCCAGAAGACCTGATCCCTGAATATGTCGCAACGAAGGCTAAGCTGCTGGAGCTGAGTCGCAGCCGGGCTGGTGATGACGACGAGGAAGCAGAGCTGACCATCGCAAAGCTGGAGGCAAAACTCAACAAGATCGAGAGCGACGTCCTATTGGACAAGTTCTTGGCTGAGCAGAAGTGGAAGGCAGAAAGGGTCAATCTGGAGAGGAGACTGGCCGCTATCAAGCGAGAGACTCAGCCCGCAACGCCCAAGGAGGCCAAGGCATCCGAGCAAGCAGCCAAGTCCGAGTCATCGGACGACGATATTGCTGCAGAGGCAGAGCGCATGGCCGCCGAGATCCTGGCCGAAAACGACGACTCCGACGGTGACATCGCCGGACTGTTTGCATCCCTGCCACAGCACGAGGTGGATGCAGCGACTGGCAAGACACAGACCGTCATCAACGGCCCGGATGGCAGGAAACTCGTGCTCCGGGACTTTGGAAAATGGACGGGCGTCAGCCCTAGGAGAGTCTTGGAAGAGGCTTGTCGTTCGAGAGACGGCGCCGTGAAGATCAACTATACCGTGGTTTCGGAGGCGACGTTCGCAAGCCGACAGTCCATCGACATCTGGTGGACGAAGCCACAAGAGCCGCCCCAGAACGTACCCGAGTCCGACGTCGAGATCATCGCGGACCAGAGTCGTTTCACGTTCACGATGGTCGGGGTGGTCGCGCCGGATTCCAAACAGTCCGAGGCGTACATGGCCACGTCTGCCCTCTTCCACGTGTTTAGCAACAACGCAAGGGAAGAAAAGGTCAGCCTTCGACTTCCTTCCGTCTGGAGAGACCTTTGGAATGAAATGGCGGAGGCCAAGAAGAATCAGCTGGACTCTCGAGATCGCGATGCCGTGCGAGCCCTGAGGACTCTGGTGAGACGCAGGCACGACCAAGAACTCGAGGACGGCGTTATCCTCCAGGGTGCCTTTCGGGGGCGAGCTGGTGCCAAAGCTTCGCAAGATTCATCCGACAGCGGTGCGGGTGATCGGAAGAAGCAGAACTCTTCCAACGGAGATGAGTACAGAAAGATTTGGGCGGACAAGTCTGGCTCACGGAAGTATCAAACGATGCTGGTAAGGAAACAAGACCCGCAACGCCCTGTCCGAAGCCTCATCGCTGACGAGTTCCCGCAGCAATCCCGGATGCAGCTCCCGATGTGGCAATTCAGGCCGCAAGTTCTGGATGCCGTGGACAAGAACCAAGTGGTGATCGTCTGCGGTGAAACGGGATGGTAAGTCGTCGTGCCGCCAAGTCTGGCTGGGAGGCTGGCTGACAGGACCACAGCGGAAAGAGTACACAGGTGCCGGCGTTCTTGCTCGAGCACGAACTCTCGCAAGGCAAGGCCTGCAAGATTTACTGCACGGAGCCTCGCCGTATCTCCGCCATTTCCTTGGCTCGCCGCGTGAGCGAGGAGATGGGCGAGAACAGAGGCGACCTGGGCACGAACAGATCCCTCGTCGGCTACTCCATCCGCCTGGAGGCCAACACTTCACGGGAGACCCGCCTCGTGTACGCCACGACGGGTATCGTCATGCGCATGCTGGAAGGCTCGAATGATCTCCGCGAGGTAACCCATCTGGTCCTCGACGAAGTTCACGAGCGAACAATCGACAGCGACTTCCTCCTCATCGTGCTCAAGCGCCTCCTGTCGCAGCGCAAGGACCTGAAGGTGGTTCTGATGTCTGCCACGGTCGACGCCGAGCGCTTCTCGAGGTATCTCGGTGGCGCGCCGGTACTCAACGTTCCCGGACGCACGTTCCCGGTGGACGTTCGTTACCTCGAAGACGCCGTCGAGATCACGGGATACAACCCTACCAATTCGCCCGCGGACAAGATGGTCGATCTCGACGACGATGCCGACGACGACGCTTCGGATGCGGTCAAGAGCGACTCGTCGCAGAGCCTGTCGGCGTATTCGGCCAAGACTCGCAAGACGCTTTCTCAACTGGACGAGTACCACATCGAATTCGATCTCATCGTGCAGCTCATGGTGCAGATCGCGACCAACGAGTCCCTGCAGCCATACAGCAAGGCGGTCTTGGTCTTCCTGCCCGGAATCGCGGAGATCCGGACGCTCAACGACTTGCTGCTGGGCGACCCGCGGTTCGCCAAGGACTGGCTCGTGTACCCTCTGCATTCCACCATCGCCACGGAGGATCAGGAGGCGGCGTTCCTGGTCCCTCCGCCGGGGATGCGCAAGATCGTCCTCGCCACCAACATTGCGGAGACCGGCATCACCATCCCCGACGTGACCTGCGTCATTGACACCGGCAAGCATCGCGAGATGCGATTCGACGAGAGGAGGCAGCTGTCCAGGCTGATCGACACGTTCATATCGCGGGCGAACGCTAAGCAGCGGCGAGGTCGTGCCGGCCGAGTGCAGAACGGCCTCTGCTTCCACATGTTCACCAAGCACCGGCACGACAACCTGATGGCGGACCAGCAGACGCCGGAGATGCTGCGCCTGTCCCTGCAGGACCTGGCCATACGCGTCAAGATTTGCAAGATCGGCGGCATCGAGGAGACGCTGGGTGACGCTCTGGATCCGCCGTCGGCGAAGAACATCCGCCGCGCCGTCGACGCTCTCGTCGACGTCCGCGCCCTGACGGCGTCCGAGGAGCTCACCCCCCTGGGTCACCAGCTGGCCAGGCTGCCGCTGGATGTCTTCCTGGGCAAGCTGATCCTCCTCGGCACGGTCTTCAAGTGCCTGGACATGGCCATCACCGTGGCCGCCATCCTGTCGTCCAAGTCGCCCTTCTCCGCGCCGTTCGGGCAGCGCGCGCAGGCCGACAACGCCCGGATGGGCTTCCGCCGCGCCGACTCGGATCTCCTCACCATATACAACGCCTACAGCGCCTGGAAGCGCGTGTGCCAGGCCAACAGCGGCGCGGGCAAGGAATTCCAGTTCTGCCGCAAGAACTTCCTGAGCCAGCAGACGCTCGCCAACATCGAGGACCTCAAGGGCCAGCTGCTCGTCTCGCTCGTCGACTCCGGCTTCCTGTCGGTGACGGAGGAGGAGCGACGGGCGCTCAAGGGCCAGCGGTTCGCGGCGGGCGGGCGCGGACGCCGGCAGCAGAACTTCTTCGAGGTGCCGCGGCGGGCCAACATCAACAGCGACAACGACGTGGTGTCGTCCTCGGTCATCGCGTGGAGCTTCTACCCGAAGCTGCTGGTGCGCGACACGCCGGGGACCAAGGGGCTGCGCAACATCGGCAACAACCAGTCCATCAGCCTGCATCCCTCGTCCGTCAACCGCAACCAGCGCGACATCAAGTGGCTGTCGTACTACCACATCATGCAGTCGAAATCGTGAGTGATCCCGCGTCTGCTGCGGCGTGCTTCAGCTACTAACGAGCGAGTCAGGGTCTACCATGCCCACGAGACGACGGCGGCGGAGCCATTTGCGATTGCCCTGCTCTGCGGTGACGTCCGCTGCGACGTACGACATCCCCCCTCCCCTTCTGCCTCGTTCCCCCTCCCCATCCACATTGCCCTCCGCTAACATCGTCGCTAGATGTTCTCCGGCGTCATCGTCCTCGACGGTAACCGCGGCCGCTTCGCCCTTCCCGACTGGAAGTCGATGCTCGTCGTGAAGGTCCTCCGCACGCGCTTGCGCGAGCTCCTCACCCGCTCCTTCAAGCAGCCCGGGAAGCTGCCCACGGCACAGCAGCAGAAGTGGCTCGACGTCTGGCAGCGCCTCTTCACCCAGGACACCATCGGCCAGGACGCCAGGACTGCTTCATCTGCCGCCTCCGCCGCCGCCGCCATCATCGGAAAGGCATAGGTAGCCAGGCTGCTTTTGGCATGAGCGCTGGCTCGGGTGGCCCCTTTTGACTTTTTTCCCATAGATGTCTCGGATTCGAGACTGCATCTCGAGCATTGGTCGTACGCTGTTTAAATCATGTAAAAGGCGCGTGGCACATCTGCCATCACAAAGGGAGGGGACACAAGATCCGGCATCAAGCATTGGGTGCATGAGGAATATGATGGGATGCAGAGTTTCCGGACGCCAGACGATTCTCTGGCCATTAGACCCCATCAACGCGGTTGAAGAAATAAAAATATCAACTCTATCTAGCTAGAGAAACTACAGTACACGCGGACTACCTCGTCGCCTCGTCGCCTCCACGCGCGGCCAGAGCAACGCGCACGGAGCTGGGTATGATGTATGGTTGGGGTAAAGAAAACAGCACACCAAAGCAAACATTATACTTGTACAGAGAGACTCGCGCCACCACGGCAGCAGCTGGAAGGGGGTTGCAGGTGCAGCTCACGCGCCATTCTCCGCAGTCTTCTCGCCTCCCGCCTCGTCCGTCTTGTCTGCCGTGACGTCCTTCTTGCCGCCGAGAAACATGGCCTTGAAGTCGGCGTTGCTCTTGGGCGCGGGCTTATCGCCGTCCGTCGCGAGGGCGTCGGCGCTCGCCGCCGGTTTCCTCTGGGGGAAGCCCAGGCCGCGCTTCGGGCCGGGGCGGCCGAGGACGGGGCGCCGGATGGCGGTGGGAGGCGGCATGAGGCCCTTCGCGGCCGGGGGGGCTTCGCCCTTGGTCTTCTTCTGGTCCTTGCCGCCGTACACGATGCGATCCTCCTTGTGCTCGGCCTTGGCGTGGCGAAGCTCCTCGACCGACCCGGTGCGCAGCTTGCGGCCCTCGAACTCCAGGCCGTCAAGCTGGAGCGCCGCCTTGCCGGCCGTGGCGGCGTCGACGAACTCGATCTTGGCGCCGCCGTGGCCCGGTTGCAGGACGAGCTGGACGATCTCGCCGTGGGGCTCGACGAGGGCCCGTACGCGCGCGTCGTTGACGGTGTCCGGCAGGCCCATGAGGGCAATCGTGCGGGCGGCGATGTCGGCCGCGGAGGGCTTCGCAGACTCGGCTCCGCCTTCGCTCATCTTCTCGTCGCCCTCGTTGTCGCGCGAGGACGGGGCCGGGGACGCAGACCCGTGAGCGGCGTTCACCTGCTTGGCCGTATGCTTCACCTTGCTCTCCTTGGAGATCTCGACCGACAGGATCTGGTTGCGGAGCTTGGTGTTGTTCGTCTCGTCCACGGCCTTCTGCGCCTGCTCCTTGGTCTCGAAGTCAAGGTACGCGAATCCCCGGTTCCTGCCAGCCAGGTTCACCGGGGCGTTGACCCTCGTCACCGTGCCGAACTTGGAGAAGACCTCTCGGATCTCCTCCTCGGTGAGCGTCTTGTCGAGGTTCGAGACGTGCACCTCGCGTCCCTCCGAGACGGCGCCCTCGCGATTCTTCTTGCGCGCGGGGTCCGAGTACTTGGCCAAGAGCTTGTACTTGCTCTCGAGAACAACGCCCTCCTTGGCGACGGCCTTGGCCGAGGCGTCACGGTCGCCGAAGGAAACGTAGCAGAAGCGGCGATGGGTATTGACCTTCAGGCTGGGCCAGCGGATGCTCAGGATGTCGCCGCAGTCCTTGAAGAGGTCCCGGATATACTTCTCATCGGCCGCGGGTGGGTAGTTGGCGACGTACACGGTCAGGTCGTGGCCCGACACGACGCTGAGCTGAGACTGCCCCAAGTATTTGCCGTCTCTCAGAAGGGCCGATTGAGCTTCCTCCGGGGAACGGAACTCTATCAGGGCCGTCGTGGGCTGGCCGTCCTCCCCCGGGACAAAAGCGGTGATGTTGTTGATGTGGCCATACTCCTTGAAGTACTGGCGAACCTTGGTCTGCGTCACCTCGGAGGGCAAGCCCGTGACGAGGATGGTCGCGTTCTCCCGATCCCTCTTGAAATCCTGCTGGGTCCCGGAGCTTGGCGCGGCAACGGCGTCCTGGCCGCTCTTCTGCCGCTTGGTGGCGCTCTCGGCATTCTCAGCGGCATCGGTCGCGGCTTCACGCTTCCGCTTGGGTCCGCTGGGCGATTCGCTCTCGGCGACCGGCTGCTCCGCTTGCTGGGCGCCGTAGTAAGCGGCATAGGCCGCAGCCTTTTCCTGCTCCTCGCGCTCCCGGCGCCTGGCGATTCTCTTGTCGGCCTTGTGCACGATATCGCGAGCACGCCGAACGGAGGCTGGGAGCTCGTAGTCGTTGCAGTGCTGGAGGTAGACCTCCAGCACCTTTTCCGGCCAGTCAATGGTGTGTCGGCTCACGGCGGCGTGTAGCACCGCCGTCGCGACCGTGGGGACCCGCGGGCCAGAACCACCCGAGGATGGCGTGGGGCTCCTGTTCAGCTGAGGGTAGGAGGAGAAGACGAGCATCTCCCACAGGTAGTAGCGGAACCAAAAGTCGTGGCTGTCGGCCCAGAGCTGGGAGCTCGCAAGGTCGTTCCACACCCTCCTCGCCTCGTCCACGGCGCCCTTCTTCTCCGTCAGGTACTGGATGTAGATCCTCTGCAGCCGGAACTTGGGGTCGCCCTTGAAATCCTTGCCGTACAGCCTCTTGCCGACGACGTCGACGTCCTCGAGGGCGGCCCTCAGGCCCACGTCGGCCACGTCGACGGCCTCGTCGGTCGCGGTGGCCTCGAGCGCGGTACGCTTGAGGAACGCGCACCACGCCACGTACATCTCGATCATGCTCTCCATGCCGTTCTTGTAGAGCTGGTTCTCGCTGGTGGCCGCGTGCTTGATGGACTCGATCTCCGAAAAGGGGAGCTTGGCCTCCTCGGCGCACAGGATGTACCTGTTCCACAGCCGTCCCGACCAGGGGCAGTGCTGCACGGCCCTGCGGAGTATGTCGAGCAGCTTCTCGGGCGCCTGGAGCTCGGCGTCGGAGGACGAGACGAAGACGACGTACTCGTGCCAGACGCCGTCGTCGAGGGCGAAGATGCCCGTCAGGGCTCTGGCGAAGAGACCGCAGCAGAGGTCGATGGCGATCTCGGGAATGTCGTTGTTCCTCCTGCTCTGCAGCATCTCCCACTCGAGATAGTCTCGCATCGCCGCCTTGCGCGCCTCGTCGTCGCCGGTCCGGGCAGCTTCCTGCAGCTTGATCTCGAAGGGGTCGCGGGCGTCGATGACTCGCTTCGTCGCCTGGGCGGAGGCCGTGACCTCCTTCATCGTGTCCTCCCAAGCGGCCTTGTTGTACTCGGAGAGGAAGCTCGAGAAGGCCTGCGACGTCTCGTCCCAGGTGAGGTGCGGCGTGACGAGACGGTCGCGGTAGAGGTGGGTGATACGCCGGATCCCCTCGGGCGTCTTGGTCTTGGCGAGCTGCTCCATCTCGAGGGAGACCCAGCGGTCCCAGAGGAGGTGGCTGTCGTCGAGGCGGTACTTGATGGCCTCGTAGCCCTGCTGCCAAAGGTCGAGGGCGGCGCCGAAGGAGAAGAGCTCACGGCCCATCATCTGCTCCTCGTCGGACCAGCCGGCCTCGGCGGACTGGCTGCCGGCCCAGAGGCCCCAGAAGTAGTTGCAGTAGGCCAGCCAGAGGCGCAGGCTGCCGGGCTCGGCGCCGATGGCGCGTTTGTAGAGCTCGACGACATTGACGCGGCGCTCGAGGTCGGCGGCGGTGCGTGCGGTCTCTTCGAGGTAGGCGAGCCAGCTGTCCTCGCCTACGGGGTTGGCCATCGTCGTCGTCGTCTTCGCAGGCGCGCCGTGGATGCGGGCATCACAAGGGCGGATATCACGGGACGTGTGTGCGCTGGTCAGAGCAGAGCAGAGGCCGCGTGCGGTGGAGGGGCACGCAGCTGAAGGGAGCCCAGGGACAAAATAAAACCGGGGTCCCGGTCCGGACGTAGTGATGGCCTTAGGCACGGGCGCCAGACAACGCCAAGCCGCCAAGGGCAGCGCAGAGTCAAGTCACGTCACGGCACGGCGCTGGCTCGGGAGAGGCACCCGCGCGGAGAGGCTCGTCCGGCACTCGTCAGAACGAGAGGCGTCGTCCAGAACTGCAGGGCTGCGCGAGATGATGTAACTGGCGCATCACAGGTCGGCGGCGTAGCGAGCGCGAGAGGGCCAGGACACGACGACAGCCGTCGCTAATTGGGCGGGCGAGCGCCCGGCACGCAAGCAACAGGCAATATAGGCCCTTCGAGGCAGGGCGCCGTCTCGGAGGCCCGTTCTAGACCGCCCGCCGTGGCCGGTCGTGGCGAGCCGCAGACAGACCTGCTGGGCAAGCTGGGGTTGCACAACCGCTTGTGCATGTATGTCATGGCCGTCGTGCATGTCATCGTTCTCGTGCTCATGCGCCGCGGCGGTGGCGGCGAGGCACGCGACAGGCGCGTCCACTGGCGCGTGCTGGCGAGGAGTCTCGGCACCGCCCGGCCAGCCTGTCGCAGCCGTACGACCACGTGTGATTAGGTAGGGTGTCGACGGACCAAGTTGGGTTGACGATGGCGAGCATGACGACAAGGTAGGTACTCGATGGAGGAGCAAAGCCTGCCCTTTGAGCAGCGGAGAAGGCCAATGCTGCGTGCGAGAAGATCTTGCAGCAGCTGCGAAAGATATCCCACCTAGTGAGGCGTGAATAAGGAGGTAGGTAGTGGAGGTGGTTCATGATGCTATGCCACCGTCCCCTTTACTTGTCTCGCCGAGCAGATTCTATAAATGGTCGACACCAACCGGATGGACTACTCCGTACGGCTGGGGATGTAAGGTATGCCACGGCATACGAGTACTCGCCGGCCATTCAAGCCACTGCATTTTCTAAGCAACAAGAGTTGCTTCCTCCTCACCTTGCGCTAGCGAACCGTCCAACCAAGGTCGTGCAGTCGTCCACCTATATGTGTACTCCTTGGTAGGGCTTCGTGACCAACAAAATGCATCCTTCCCGAGCCGCTTCTTGTGGGATCCGCACGGAGCCAAAGTTCCACGTCTTGGCGTCGACGTGCTCCCGTGAGATCCTTTCTTTCACCTTGGACCGACCGGACGATTGCGAGTCTAGGGTAGCTACGACGCTGTCAGCTGCGGGGGGAAAGACTTGGCCGCACGGCCGATGCTATGCTCGTATAGGCAGAGCTCAGGCAAGGTCAATGGCGCGATTCGTCTCCTTGAGCCGTATAATAGCACTACCAGTTGTATGCTCGTAGTGGGTATTCGGTGCCGTCGGGCCCATCTGCAGCTTTCACGGCTGATAGATATCCTGCCGCCATCCGAGGTGGGCAGGCAGCTCACGGATCATCGTTCGACGGCCGGCACCGTCGTGGGCGGCCGCTGTTTCAAGTTTGGTGCTAAGCCCCATCGCTGAGCTGCTGATGAGTCGGTGACGCCCTGGGGACGGCTGAAGGCCATCTTTAGGAGCCGATCGACGCTCCGGCCGGGGATCCCTGGACCACCTGGCGTGGACGGTTTCCCACAGGAAAATGAGCACAATGCATGATGCCCATGACTTCCAGATCGGCGGCACGCAGAACCGCATCTGAGGTCACGCCCTACCTACCTAAAGATAGCCTTGTGAGACCTCCAGGGCCCTGGCCACGCTTGCCTGTGCGGGTTCGCGGTTTGCGGCCGGTCCTCGAAAGCAGCGCGGACCGGAGCACGAGGGGGCTCCAGCCCGGCGAATGGCGAGCCGGGGTGGCATGGAGCTTGCCCCTGACTACTGCACAGGCGAGAGCTAAACTCCCATCTAGCTCGACCAGTCGCGCGGTTTGCCCACAGACCACAGCACAGCCCCAGCTTCTTGGGGATAGGTAGCATATCCGGATGACAAGAGGCGACACTTCTTCAGCAAGGTTTTGTCGAGTTCTGCAAGCGTGTCGTCCACGCGGTGTCCATGGGGGCCAGAGGTCAGCAGCGCTGCAAGTGGTGGATTGTTTTTGTGCTCGTGTTATTGCCCGCCGCCGTCGTCTTGGGCCGTGGTCATGATGATCGTTGCTAGAGGCTCACGGCTCCGTATTTTTCCCAGCTGCCCCTGCCTCCCGGGGAATCCATCGTGCCTGCAAACAAGGGACCTGCCCCGATTGGCGCAGGAGGAGGAGGACGGACTGCACCTTACCTGCTCGGCTTGTGCCTACCGGAGCCACCACTCTTGGGGCTCCTCTCTCGAGCTTCAACGCCGTCCACCCTTCATTTTCCTTCACACACACACTCACTCTCTCTCGCTCGTCGCGCTTGCGCCGGGGTTTTCTTTGCTTCGGCACGAATTCTTTTTCTCTCACTCTCCTTCTATCCCTCATTCTTCACTCGTGGTTCGTGGAGCCTCGTCAAGGCTTCCCTGCTCGTTCTCTTACCTCGCCCACGAACAAAACATCGCCGTCCGGCTTGGACCTTGACGCGACCGCCGACTCGACTTGCCTTACATTTACATTCCTCTGCGGCTTCCATTCCTTTCTGTGTAGCCTCGTCTGTTCGTATTGGGCCGACGTACGAAGTGCCACAGCAGACGCGTTTCCAAATCCAGACCAGCCTGTCGCGAACGACTTTTGTCTCACCCGAGGAGGCATCACCTGCTCTCTCATCTTTTCAGCTTCTCCAGCGGGCCGTTTCCCGTCAGCTTACGCTTACACTTTGGCGTCCTCTTCGCCATCTACAATCTCTTCCGCGGCCTCTATCCCATCCTCGAATCCACCGAATACACAGCGATTCAGCAAACATGGGCCGTCTTGTGCCGCTCGTCCTCGGCGCCCTGAGCACGCTCCGCATCCTCGGTGCCATCGCTCAGGACGTCCCATCTTGCATAGTGAGTCTCGTTTCTGGGCGCATGCTGCAATGTATAATTTCTGACCCTCAGGTCTAGCCAGAATGTGCGAACCAGGAAAGGGCAGAATTCGCCAAGTTTTCCTGCGCAAGTGCCGATGATGCCGCCTGCTTGTGTGCGAAGGCCGACTTTTCTTATGCCATTCGCGATCGTTGTGCTCCTTGCTCGGCTACAGATGCCATTGTCCGCCAGTACCTCACAGGAACATTCTGCGGCGGTGAGTGAAAATGACTTGTGCCCCGTTCCCTCTTGCGTGAAGCCGATTCTGACATTGCCTAGCCCTCCTGCCCGCGGCTCCAGCGGGGGCTTCTTCTAGCACTGCGCAGCCCGTCACTTCATCATCTGTTACCCAGTCGGTAACATCGTCCACTGCCCAGCCATCGACGACTGAAGCTGCAGCTCTAGCCTCCACCACAAGCTCGACATCCGTCGCGCCTACTACGCCCACCCCATCTTCAACGACGCAGGAAACCACCTCCTCAGTGACTTCGACCGAGTCCGTGTCCGCAACGGCAGCACCTTCGGTGAGTACCCAAGGCCTGGTCCGGGACGAGGGGGGCTGACCAAGAAACGCAGTCAACAAGCGCCGGCTCCGAAGCGGCCGCCACGCCCTCTGCAACCTCCGTTAGTCCAGCAAGCGCAACGTCGTCCCAAGCCGCCGCCGCCGCCGGCAGCTCCAGCGGTGGCCTTCCCCAGGCAGCAATGATCGGTATCGGTGTCGGCATCGGAATCGCCGTCATAGCCATGGCCGGCGTTGCCATCGGCCTCCTGATGCGAAATCGCAAGCGAAAGCAGCCCCGTCAGCCCATCTCGAAGCCGCTTGCGGGACCGGACAGGATGTACCACCATCACGACCGCGACAATGGCTCATTCGAAAAGTACGGAAATGACATTGAGATGTTGTCGAACCGATACGAGGACATGGTCCCTCGAACGCAACCCAGGACCATGGTGTAATCACAGCCGCGGCTCCTGTGTGTTTAAGGAAGCGACCACTGCTTGATGAGCGGGCTCAGAAAAAGGCAGATCTCGGCCGGCTTCCTTCCAAGCTTCTTTGGGCCAAGCCGCGCACCTAACACCCGTTGCCGGCGAACGAGTAACAATCTCTATTGCTGCTTGGACAAGTACAATAATATTGAGCCCAGGGCCGATGGACCTGTCTCGGAACATGCTGGCAATCCAGCAGAGTGATGCTTTCGGATGCCATTTTCGTTTTCCTGTACGTATTCAAGCGCAGCCTTTCATTTTGCCTGGCACGGGCGGGCTCCAAGGAATCGATCGATGTACCTGGGGGTAGCGCTAGGGAATTTTAACCTCATTTGGTGCAGCTGTTCAATGTACATTCTTAAAGCCAGCCTGGCCCGAGCAATGTGTCGTCAACACGTCGTTGAGATGCTTAGGCATGTGTCGTCAAGAGTCAAGGCGATCATGGCCTGGGCCGGCCGTCCGTAGGAAGAGCTCAACTTCCCTAAGCTCCATTTCAGGGGTAGTCGGATGGTTGGGTAGGTATCTTCACCGGCTTGCTCTTGTCTCAGCACGTGCACTCCGTGCTCCGCGTGGAATTCTGCACGCGTGCTCACGCGTCTTGCTTCACCATGTCTATCGATGACCCCACAACCTAAAATGAATGGCCGTCTCCCCATTCCCTTGGCCTATTTACGTCATCCCTCTTGCTGGTGGCTGGAGGCTGCTGTGTAACGGGCGTACTCCGTGCTCGACGATGCGCGGTTAGAAGGGCGCTTGTGAGTGCCATGTGCGTTTTGGAGAGCCTTTGTCCATTCAGTGATCGTTGTCCCGAACGGTATGGTCTTTCCTCTCCCTGACTTGGTGATGCCAGGACCAATAGACACTCCTTGATGAAGCGCAGACGTAGCCGTCGCTATTCTCCCTGTCGGCTCAGCTTTGGCATCCGAGATCGGAAACAGGAGGCAGTCAAGAGAAGATGGCCACGGCAAAAGTAAAAAAGCACAGCGTATGCCACTCTTTGGTTATTCCTACACTAGCAAGACAGTGATCGCCATGCAGACGTGCTGTACGAGACACAGCGAATGCCGGGGCGTACTCTGAGGAGAAATGGTTATTGTACAGGTACAAGCGAAGGAAATCTAACAGCCGTTATCCCAAAACAAGCCCGTCTTGTACAAAGTCCCGTGGCCTTGTACCGTCTCTCAACGAGCCAGAGTCATCCGCACCGAGAATCGCAATCCGGCAGGTTTGGCCAGGATTGGCAGGTAGCAGCTCGGCATGCGTGAGAGAAAGAGTCGTCGCCGGTGCTTATGGAAAGGCAACCATCAGTCGACTACTCTGTGGCGGCACGCACCAGCCAGGATCTGATCGGATCGCCGTGGAAGAGAAAATGCAGGTACTGCTATTGTAAACGCCGGCTCCGCGATTGTGAAGAGCGCTGTCGAAATTTTGCCTGCCACAACCTTGCGCCCGAGATATCTTCTTCTACCACGAGTAGTACGGTCGCTGTCCGTAGACGGCACGGTTGGGCAGGTGGACCCAGGGGCCTTTTGCCGCCTTCTTGGCCTCACGCTCGTCGTACTCTCGTATCCTCGTCTTCTCTTCCTTGAGCAAGACAGTAAAGCCTGGGGAGTGACGAGTCTGTTAGTCATTCGTCGCTTCGGTGGGAGCGGAGAGTTGGGAGGGGGGAACAAACTTGTGCTCGGGTGCTGGATGATGCCCATTCTGCCACGCCCCTTGTAGTCGAGCGACTTTCCTCGCCAAGGCCCCCTGCCTACCCATGACTGCGCAATGTACATGCGCGTCGGGTCGGTGATCTCGATCCACTTCCCCTCCTTGGTGAGGATCTTGCGCGGCTTGGCGAGCGTCTCGCCGTTGACGCTGCCGAGGCCCATGCCGCGCTGGGCGATGGCCAGATCGCGGGCCTCCTCGAGGTAGTACTTGATCTCGGCGGCCATCTTCTTCTTGGACCACTGCATCTGGGTGATGGCGTCGTCGACGGGCTTGCCGGCGATCTGGCGGGCCAGCATGACGAGCTTCTTGACGCTGGTGGGCATGAAGTGGCTCTTGTGGAGGAGCTCGCGCTCCGTCCTCTTGAGGCGCTGCTCCTTGGTCTGGTGGCCGTTGCCGCGGACCATCTGGATGACCTTCTTGCGCTGCCAGCGGATGCGGCTGCGCGGGTCGGGGTCCGTCACCATGGCCATGTTCTCGCGCGTCTTCTGCTCGGCCGCCTGCTGGGCCTCGGTGGCGGCGGCGGCGGCGGCGGGCCTGGGGGCCTCGATCTCCTCCTGGAAGATGTTGTCCTCGACGGCGCCGTGCATGTTGCGCTCAAGGAACTGCTGCCGCTTCTTGGGGTCGTCGAGCTCGTCGATGGTGGGGTCGGAGCCTCGGCTCGCGGCGGCGTTCTTGTTGTCGCCCTTGCCCCAGCCCTTGAAGACGTTGATGGACCATTTGTGGCGTCGCTGAGACGAGGGACAGGCGCTGCCCGAGAGGTGCGTTGCGGCTATGCACGAGGAAGGGGATGGGCCTGCTCGCGGGAGAAGCTGGCGGTTAGCGATTGAAGATGAAGGAACAGGTTTGCGTTGCGAGAGGTGTCGTTACCTGACAAGGCCAGCCGCCGGGCGGCCAGGCGTACACTCATCGCGGCAAAATGTGACGCCTCCGGATGGGCAAGACAGGTCTTCGCGAAGTCCTCCAGCAATGTCAATTCGGCCGTTTCAGTCTCGAAGCTTGCCAGGTTCTTTTCCGCGGTCCCGAGGTTCAGCCGACACAGCGAAGCGGTATCACGTGACTATACTCTCCTAGCGCCATCAACATCAGACCATGGCCCTCGGTCCACCTCTCGCATCCTCGACAACCTCGACCTCAAACCGCAAGCAACCACCCGAAATCTCAGCTTCCGCTGTCCGTCACCGCACCGGAAACGCAATCTGATCACAATGGCCGTCAAGCCCATCACCGGAGTACGTCTGCGCGGAGGCAATGGTGCCGTCACGAGCCCGTCGGGAAGCTTCGGGAGGAAATTGTGGGCTGACTGAGCTGTGTAGATTTTGCGACGACGCCTGGTCCTGGACCTTACCATCGGTCTCGGTACGTGCCTTTCCTAGAGGAAAGCTTGCGGAGGAACCGCAATTGAATCGTTTGGAGCTGCGGCCGAAGCGTTGGAGCAGGTGCGGTTGGAGCTTGGAGATGAGTGACTAACCTTGTCCGCAGGCGCTGGCTTCGTCATGGCCAACTGGTTCTGGTAAGCAAGCGGCCACCGCGAAAAGCTACGCAGACCGCGCGAGACGGATTGCTGACCATCGACAGGTACGGCTACCACATGCCCCGAACCAACGCCCGCGACGCCTTCTACAACAAGCTGGAGGAGCAGCGCGCCGCCGACAAGTCCACGCAGTAAATACGCCATTGCAGGAGAGGTTTTGGGGACGGCTGTATCTAAAAGATGGAGGAATCGGGGCATTGTCAGGGGAAGACGCCGACGAATAGATGGGGCGATGTGGTGCGCAATACTGCGGCAGCGTGGTCGCTGGACGGTACTGTACATTAGACCAGGGCAACCCAGTCGACCAATGCTTGTTTTCTTTGTGGCTCTACGTGCTTGCTGCTACAGTATCACCGCGTGCTATGGAAGGCTATGGGAGGCGACGGCTCATGTTGAGGACATGTGATTGTTTGGCCGAGACACACCTCCGTGCAGGCGAGCGCTCCATCCGTCCCTGTGCCGAACGCGTCCAACTTTCGACATGTCTACCCTCTCTATACATGCAATGACATTGTGGATTGTGCCAGACTCTCATGGTCTTTCTGTAGGCTCCGGGCTTTATGCGTAGGCCCGCTCATGTATCGGCACCCTGTGCCAGACTGCCCATCTCGTCCTCCATCCCAGGCTTCTTTGATCAGGTGATTTGAAACGATCGCAAAGGCTCTGGGAAAGGCGCCCTTGACACGTAAGGAATACAGCGTCTGCTGTATTTGATGCTGGGCGACGGTTTTTCGATAGGCGATGGACTCTTGGGTGAGGCGAATGAACCCCGAGATGCCGACGAAGCTGCCGAGCTTCCTGCGTGCCTAAAGGCCTCAAATGGGTGACCCGACGCTTGTCGACCGTTGCATTTGCAGGCATCGTCGTGGTTCACCAGGCATTGCGGGTGCAGCGGTGTCCTGTCTGGCCAGCGCGGATGCGTCGGCTGCGACGATGACGGGCTGCCCCGACGGCGTGCATGCGATTGTTAGTCGGCGACGACAACAGCATCCAGCTATTCATGGGGCCGTGTCTGCATCGTGCCAATTCGACGACCATTGGAATGGCTTCGCAGGCTTTGCGCCGTCGTCCCGCGGCGGTGGCGGGCTCTCGGCGTCGGCCTTCCCCTCCCACGCCGTCGTCTCGACCACGAACGTGCCCTTTCTGTCTTTGCACCTAACCGCATCGTTAGCGACCCGACTCCTCCGAGACACATCCGCCCGAACAAGGCCGTACCGGCGAAACAGGCGATCGACCGCAAAGCACTGCACGGGGCTGTCGCGCGACAGCGGCCGCTGGACCTCGCACTTGTACTGCAGCATCTGGAAGAGCTCGCAGGCCGCGAGGTCGACCCTGCGCGCGTCGCCGGGGAGCTTGCGGCGCCGGCCGCGGGCGTCTTGCTGAACCTTGGCGGGCAGCTCAGCGGCTGGGAAGGAGTGGCAGGGCGGCGTCATATTCCGGATTGATTCGCATCCGATGGAGGCGGCGATGGGGAGTCGACTGCTGGGGGCGGCTGAGGAGACGAGTCTGGAAGAGGTGAGTGAGCGAACGAACGACCCATGATGGCCTGGGCGCCTGATTTTCACGGCCCGTGGTCTGCAAGGCCAACTTTTCCACAACACCTCGATAAAATCCCAACTGCACGTCTTTAACTTTTGCTGCGGACAGCGTATGATGCTAGTGCGAGCTCTGCGTTCTATTTCTTTGCCATTCTCACGAGCGCACCATGTTGGTTGCACGTCTTGCCCCAGTGGGCAGCCATGTCACGACCACGCATGCTTCACCTAACCCACTCATCACCACCACCACTACAACATGATGTTGCAGGAGGAGAGTTTACCGCTCATTGACAAGCGTCCATGGCACTTGCGGATTTGTTCCGATGCATGCCTGCCTAGGCAACGAGCGCGAAGACCGATCAATGCAAGCTTACGCCCGTACGCAGATCCTGGACGGCCTACGCAGCGCACTGTTGGACCCGGCCATTGCCGCGGCGTCCAGCCATCACGGCGGCAGCAGTAGACACGGCACCAAGATTACGCACATGGATGATCTGGACAAGGTCACGGCACGCCATTTCCGCGACACGCAAGCCGTCGCGCTGTCAGTGTCTGGACGCAGCCTCCCGCTGGTGTACAAGCTCGTTTCGTCGCTGGCCGCGCCACCGCACCGCCAGGCTCTGCTCATCCTCGACATCGACGGCCGCTTCGATGCCACGCGCCTCACCTGCGACGCCGGCGACCTGCGTCACGTCTACGTGCAGCGCCCCGCGCGCAGCAGCCCCGAGCATCTCCGGACGTTGGTAGCAGACGCCGAGAGCTTCATGCTATACGACGCCGCCACGCAGGCCAGCCGCTCGCGTCAGTGGTGGGGTACCATCGTCCTCGGTGGCCTTGGCGCCGGAGACATCATGGCCGGCTGGAAGGGCTGGCTCCGGGTGGATCGTGAGCAGGTGCAGGCGTTCGCGCTGGGGATGAGCGCCGACGAGGCCCTGGCCCAGCGGAACGCGCGCCAGGAGGCCGTCGACGCCGCGGGCTGGGCGGCAGCTTCTCCGTGGGGAAGCTTCAACTTCCACGAGGGGTAGCGTCGGGTGATGGGGCGACGACGTGCAGAAGGAACCGGGCCTGCGGGGGTCAGCGAGGAAGCTCGGTGGCTGGATGATGTGGAGAGAGCCAAGAGAGCATAGCGGTTCTCGTAATACGAGCAGTTGGCCTCCAAGCAAGGCGGTCCCGAGACGAGCTGCATCTAGTCATGATCCAAGGAGCCTCGTCCTGCCCGTTCAAGAGGAAACGGTCATGGCGAATAAGGCGGCTGGGTCGAGACCCGAGACCCCTGAGCGCTGTGGACCCAGCCTGTTGCCCAGCTAGACGGCTGAGGGGACCTTTCAGCCTGTCGGAAGGGCTAGAATTCCGTGACCATCAAAGAATGCGGGGACGTGCTTCTCGACGTTATTCGTTTTGGGTATCCCGATGGGAGACGGTCGTCCCTGAGCTGAGAGGCGTTGCAGTGCGCATGCACACCGCCCGGGAATTGCTAGCGTTAGGCGGGGGCATGGGGGTCAGGGCGAACATGAGTGGCGTCTTGGTCCGCGAACGTGTTGTACTCGTACTCGTAGTCGTGAGAACGAGTTGGCGGCAGGGATGGACTGCCGAGACGCATAAATCCCTCCCATCATGGCATGCTACTTGTGAGTGATGGATATGCGACTATTGGCGGCTGTCGCGGCGCAAGCTGGTTAGCCCCAGTCTGTTAGGCACAACATGGGAAGCGAACTTCCAAAGCCACTGAGAGAAGTCACTTGAGAGAAAGTCACTGAGAATTGTTTTCAAGTCTTGAATTCTTTTCTGTTCTATCTATGATGTGATGCTCATCAGGGTATAAGGGTGGTGCATCATTGTAGCTAGTAGAAGAGGAAGAAAATGATGAAACAGATGCCCAGTCTATCGTCTGGTCTATTGTCTCGCACAGGATGAGAAAAAGCATTCGTGAAAGCGTGAATAGCGCGCTGTTCGCCAATGAACCAGATATAAAAGCAAAAGTTTTTCCATGTCAAGTCAACGCCGGCGTCATGATTGTGTGTCGGGAAGCAAAATTGTAGCCACTGGCTTAGGCGGCAATGGCGTCGTCGGTGTCCATGATGGAGGCACCGTCGACGAGGGCCGCCTGGCCGAGCAGGACGTCCTTGTTGAGCGACGAGACGACCTTCTTGCGCATCTCGCGCTGGATGCCGTGGTTGACGGCGTCGAGGACGTTGTCGACGATGACGCGCGGCTTGTAGGCGGGCTCGGTGCCGTCCTGGTAGACGCCCGTCTTGACGAGGATGCTGTACCAGTCGTTGTCGGCCTTCTCGTTGACGGCGTTGGTGCCGCGGATGTCGCTCTCGGGCGTGTCGCCGACGAAGTAGACGGTCTGGGGCGGGCCGGCGAGGCCGTGCTCGGTGCTCCGCCACTGGCTCATGAGGCGCGAGGCGAACTCAAAGGTCGGGACCTGGGGCTTGCCGAAGGCGTGCGTGTGCAGCTTGCCCTTGCCGGCCGTCAGGTCCTTGAAGGTGACCTCGAACATGCGGCGCAGGGCGCCCATGCCCAGGCGGACGTGCTCGTGGGCGGCCGACCAGACGACGTCGTTGTGCGAGAAGTACATGGGCGGGCCCTCGTCGAACGTCTCGCTGCGGGTGCCGAGGCGGCCGCCCTTGGACATGGCCAGGTCGAGCATGATCTGGATGTCGCCGGCCCAGTCGCGCGAGTCGGCGAAGACGAAGACGGCATCGATGACCACGTCGGTGAAGTCGCGCTCGCGGCTGTTGGCGTGCTCCTCGGGCGTCAGCTTGCGGAAGGGCGTCGTGGCGGCGTCGTGCTTGATGATGTCGCCGGGCGTCACCACGTCCTTGAAGCCGTAGCCCTCGGCCACCTGGCGGCACTTCTCGCCCTCGCCGCCGATGACGAGCACCGTGCGGTACTTGGAGGCCATCTCGCGCATCGGCGTGTGGCCGCAGATGAACTGGCCGGGCTTGATGTCCTGGTGCAGCTGGCGGGAGAGGTCGCCGCAGCGCTCCTCTTCCGTCTTGCCGCCGCCGTTGGTGAGGAAGATGTGAGGGCTGGAGGAAATGTCGCGTTAGCGAGGTGGTTCTATTTGGCAGTGATTGACACCCATCCAACTCAAATGGTGGAGACGGGGTGCAGGCATCGTGAAATCCGGGGGTGGGTAGGGAATTCTGGGTACTCTGGGGAGTCTAGCTTACATTTGGATGCCGTACTCGTTGTCGCCGTTGAGCACCCGCATGGCCTGGATGGCCTCGGGGATGGCCTTGCCGCCGCGCACCAGCACGCCGTCGATGTCAAAGGCAAAGACGAACGAGGCGGCCACCGACGAGGGCGACACGGGCGAGCCGGGCGTGGCGAGGCTGGCGACGCTGCCGCGCGACGTGTCCGAGGCCAGCTCGGGGGAGCTCGGGGCAGAGTCTTCTGACGAGACGAGGGGGGACAAGGCGACGTCGTCGAGCTGCTGCTTGGCCTCGGCGACGTGCTTGAAGAAGCTGTCCTGTTGTTGTTGGGACTGCATGGTTGTGGTTGTGGTGGTTTGTGTGTGCAGTGCGTTTGCGTGGATGTCGCGCGCGTGTAAGTGAGCGCTGTGCTCCTCTTGTTGTCCAAGTGGGAACCTTCAGTGACGATGATGGAGAATGGTGGAGATGGAGAGAGGAGAAGGGAGGCGTGGATTGACAAAGATGATGGAGAATTCTACCGTCAAGAACGGTGGGCGGCTTCGTGCCTTTATATTCGTCGAGTCGTCCGCTGCTGCGACTCCCCGTGCGAGCGGTGCGTGTCTGAGGATGTTGCCGTCACCGTGGGTCCGCCGCCCCCCATGTCATTGTCCCCTGGATGGACCCTGAGCGATCCCGAGTCATATCGCCCCCCAACGACGTAGTTGCCAACCGTGGCGGAGGCGCGCCCCCCCGTTACCCACCCGCGCTGGCGGGTCTCCACACGCTGAAAACTTCTGGCCGAATCGACGGACGGGCGATGATGCTGGTTGGGCTGGCGGGTGTGGAGCGGGAGCAGCGGTGGTGGTGGTGGTGGTATTGAGTTTTTACAGAGCCTTCGGTGCCTGTGCCAGCGCTTCCTTCTAGGGGGGCTCGATCGGCAGCCAAGGAGTGCCTCGAGGTACCTGCCCGGGTACGTACCGCAGTGCCTTTGCGCTGGTACCTCCTCCGATAGGGCGCCTCTCTCGCTGAATTTTCTCGGCCCCTGGCGCCGGTCGCTGATCGGAGGTACGTACCTGCAGCCCTCTTGAGCCTCCACGTGTGCGGCGCCGGAACAGCAGCGTGGACGCGACCGGGCAACGACGACATCGCTCGAGGCCTGGGGAAGGAGGCATTTCGCGCTCTGGCGGATACAGGCGGCCGAGGGGGGACCAGGCCAGGCAGGATGACGTGGGCCACCGCCGCCGTCTGAGGCTCGCGGGCGTAACTAGGTATGGAGCACCGTAACATGCCCCGTCACCTCCTGGGTGTGACGGTGGATCTGGCTATCTGGCTGAGGCTCTACCGGCACTCGAGCGAGTTACCTACGAACGGACACTCGTATCTGGCCCATATTGGGAGCGCTGGCGAATGGGAGGCGGCGGTGCCAGGCGACCGATAGGCTCACTGGCTGAGAGAGGTTCCCCTGCGCCGTTGGGCCAGGGACGAGGTACATACAATGCGCGACCGCCCCGCCGGACTCAGCCCAGAGGTGGTCCCCTCCGCCCCCCTCTTGACTCTCCGTCATCGTACTCGTGCGTGTGCCTGCGATACGCAGTCGAGCGGGTGCGGGTCGAAAGATTACGGTGACGGCTCTGCGCGGATTGTGCCTCGTACCGCGCGGCGTCTGCCACGGTCGGTCGGCGCAACCTCGCTGACTGCGCAATACGGTCGACGGTCGGGCCGGCGGCGGCCCACCGTGACGTCAAGGCCGCCCCGCCCATCCGGCCCGGAGGGCCTATCAGCCGCCGCGCTCGGCTCCGCAACGGGGCCTCTCGGGCTCCCCTCCTCGCAGTTCGACGGCTCCGCCGCGTCGCAACAGGAGCAACGGAGCACGCACGTCCGAGAGCCCTCGTTGCGTCTGCGTTCGTGCTCGTGGGGATGATGCTCGCGCGCCTAACCCGCCTGGCAGAAACACTGGGCCGAGAGGGAGGAGGCGAATGCGCTCATCTTGCGTGCGAGCACGAGTAATCGCTGCGCGAGCGACAAGCCACGACGGCCTTGACGGTGAGGGCACACGGTGCAGACGCACGAGCTGAGTCAAAGCCCACCGTCTAGGAATACGCCGAGGCATAACAGACCTCTGACGGCGATGCCCGCCCGCCATCTGGAAAACGGTGGCCGTTTCCCTGCGAGTACGACGATTACACGACGTGCAGATAGACACTCGTACTGTCGTACCTGGTTCGTCTCGCCGAACGATCCAGCATCAATGTCCCCGTAGATCACCCCTTTGCCTTCCTCGAGGATCGCATTTCACATGTTTCCCTTGGGGTACTCACCGCAAATGATTGCCAGTTGCATCTACATCTACATCTGCATTTCGAGAGCGAAACCTTGTCCCGTCCATCCGTGCCGCCGATCCAGTCCCGCGCTACCAAGGTCCCTTCGCATTCATGTACTCGTACTCGCAAGAGAGGTGAGCCATTTGTCGATGAAACCAGCCGCAGCCTCGCTGTCCAATCCCGAGCCCTCCCGGCCGCTCCCCTGGAGGGAATGCAGATGGATGATCCAAGACGAACCGACTCGGTGCTTGGAGTTCGGTATCAAAGGACCAACACAGTGGGACCCATATTCTGCGGAGGGACCGTCTCCACCGGCTGATCACTGGCTGGTTGGCTGGCTGGCTCCTGTGGGTTCATCGACGTCCAACGACGGGCTGTGTCTCTTGCGGCCGGCGGTATTCTTACATGATACCGCGGCGTTGCCCATCCTGGGGCGCCCGGAGGCTGACATCTCACGCCACAATGCGCTCTGAAACAACGGTAGCCACGCAGCCAAGGCAGCTCGGCCCCCCGTCTGCCTGTGCGATACCCCCATTCCGGGGAAGTACTCGTAGGCGCAGCAGGCGACTCGTACTCGTACGCACATGGAACGTAACGTATGCATTGTAGACGGGTCGCCGGAGGGACGGATGGAACGGCCACGGGTACGGCGGAACGACGACTCACTCACTGCAGGTTGACGAACAGGCCCCCGTCGACCAGCAGCTGCGCGCCCGTCACGTAGCCGCTCAGCTCGTCGCAGGCCAGGAAGACGGCCGGCCCGGCCATGTCGCGCGGCTCGCCCGTCCTCCCCAGCGGGATGCGGCCCTCCATGTACTCGCGCTTGGCGTCGTCGGCCAGGTCCTCCTCGTTGAGCTGCGTGCGGATCGTGCCCGGCAGCAGCGCGTTGCAGCGGATGCCGTGGCGGCCGAGGGCCACGGCGGTGCTCTGCATGAGGCTCAGGATGCCCGCCTTGGTCGGCGTGTAGTGCGTCTGCCGGCCGCCGCCGACGAGGGCCGAGATGGAGCTCACGCCGATGATGCTGCCGCCGGGGGGGTCCTGCGCGAGCGCCATCTGCCGCGCCGCCGCCTGCGTGACGTAGAAGGCCCCGTCGAGGTTGGTGCGCACCGTCGTCGAGAGCAGGTCGGGCTCCAGCGTCAGGAAGTCGGCAAAGGTGCACACGCCCGCGTTGGAGACGCAGATGTCGAGGCGCCGCGCGGGGCCCGAGTGCGCGACGGCCGTGGCGACGAGCCTGGCGGCCGTGGCGGGATCGCGAACGTCGCCGGCCTCGTGGGCCAGCCGGCCTACCACCGCCGCCGCCGCCGCTGACGACGCAGGGCCCTCGGCCGCCGCCCGCTGCTGGGCGGCGAGAAGGGCATCCGCCTCGGCGACCAGCGACTCCAGGTGCGGCTGGTCCTTCTCCAGGCCCAGGTGGTTGACGACGACATTGGCGCCCTGGCGCAGGTACTCGAGGCAGATGGCGCGCCCAATGCCCGTGGTCCCGCCCGTGATGATGGCCGTCTTGCCGGCGAGGAGGCCCGTCAGCGGCATGACGATGGTGACGATGATGTCACGACGAGCTGGCGGCAGCTGCAGGGTCCGTGTGCGCGCAGCCCGCAGGATCGACAGCAACACCAACCGACGGCCAGGGTCCGCAGGTAGCTTGGCGATGATCCCGTAGGAACTGGGCTAGGCAAGATGACCTCTGGATTTAGCGTGGCAGGCGGGCGCGTCCGCGATGGATGCTGCTGGCGGTGTGGTGATGTCTGCGAGGGCTTACGCCGTGCTCGTTGGTATGTGTCGTCGGATGCCGCGGCGTTGATGGCGGTTGGAGACGGTTGGAGAACAGCGGTGTCGACGGCAGTTGGTTGTGATGCACGGAAGGAGGCCCGGCGAAATTGTGACGTCGATGGGCTGCCAATGCCCAACGAGGACCCTTTCGAACAAGGCCGTTCAGGTCGTCCAGCCGTCCGCCGCGCGACAGATGCAGTTGAGAGTGCGAATCTCTAGACCAGCAGAACTAGATTCGCCCAATTTCTTATATATGCGTCGTCGAGACAATGTCTCATCCTCGCGCTGCACACGGCGACCTGCTGCCGATGAGGGGTCCGAACCAAGGCACAGCCAAGCCTTCGGGGCATCTCCACGCGAGCCTCCCGCCCCTTGCACACGTACACTCATAGCGGCTCTCCAACTTTTTTTTTGTCGGTTCCACGATACCATCACCAGACGACATGTGCACGTAAATGGAAATATTGCTCGCAGTCTCTCCGTCCCAGCCAGCGCATGACTGCATCCCATGTACTCCTCCTCCACACGTGGAGCCCCATCGTGAGAAGCATGGGGCCCTGGCGCCCACCGTTTTCCCACACGCGGGTCCAGCTTCGAGACGGTGGCAGCCCGTCCGTGAGTCAGGCGCCCTGAGGGAAACGGCCACCGTAAAACTCACGATGGGTCCGACCGCCCACCGTCCAGGACCGGGGAGTGCACGCAGCAGTCCTGGGGCCACGGTGGAACTGCCTCCGTAGGTACCCACGGCCACGATGCTCGTCTTGTCGTGCCGTTGGAGCGAGGGCCACGCGGGCCGGCTCGTCTGGGGTAAAAACCCATGAGCGAGCGCTCGGTGGCGACGGACGATCGGCGACGTGAACGAATTCAATCAAAAGGGAGAGGGAAAAAAATAAAATAAAAATTCGTGGACCCCCGGCACTGCCTTGAGTTCTGGCTCCAGACTGCGCGCTGCCACTTTTCATACGTCCGATGTAAGAGGCTGCCGCTTGAGTCGGCAATGTGCTGCCGGACGCAAGACAACAACAGGCCCCCCACACTGCTGAGGTCTGCCTCGACACTCACAGCCTCACCTGTACGGATCTGGGACTTGGGCCGAGAGGTGATTCCTCATCGTTCTCAAGTCTACCTGGCTCCTCTGCGTGCGGTGCGAGTGATGCTCGTCCCCCACGAAGCTACGACGAGAAGGCTATTCGAGGCCAGACATCCAGGAGTCCACAGATCAAGCTCGAGTGGAAGCATTCTGATTTTTTTCTCTGGAGCAATTTGTTCCTTCGCGGCTATTCCTATTAATGTGGCATGGAGACCATTACATACAACCTGTAGGGCGGCGCGGCCACAATCTACGGAGCACCTACAGAAAGGTATCTTGCACAACGCCGACCAACCCAACGCCGCTGCTTGGACAATAACGGACTTCGTAAAAGTTTCTGCTTCGCCCCCCCGCTTGCGCTGCGCGAGACGATGGGCTTTCCCGGGACTCTTCGGCCGCCACATCGGCCGCTGCCGTCGAGGTCGCATCCTCTCTCGGCACCGTCCACCGAGAATTGCTACTCGGCGCCATTCCAGCCTGTCACCTCCGGCATCCGCCACCGAATCATACTTCCTCACGAGGTCGTCGTGAGCTGCTCAATCTTGGAAGGGCCTACCGGCGTCGCCTCGCCGTTGGCCAACCGGCTCTCCCCGACCGGCTCCCTCTGACGATCCGGGCGCGGCAGCGCGTGCGCCGGCGAGGGGTTGAGCATGTTGCTCGACGGGATGAGCTTGGACCACGCCGCCGGGTTGATGGTGAGCCCGAAGCCTGGCTTGTCCAGGTCCGCCGCGGTCAGGTAGCCCTTGGTCGGGATGGGCTCGTCGATGAAGAGGTCGCCGAAGACGGGCAGCACGCTGCGGCCGTCGGGCGAGTTGGCGAGGTACTCTTGGAAGGGCGTGTTGGGCTGCGATATGACGAAGTGGTAGCTGTAGGGCCCGCTGGCGTGCGGCACCACGGGGATGTCGTACGCGGCCGCCATGGCCGCCACCTTGAGCAGCTCCGTCATGCCGCCGAGCCACATGACGTCGGGCTGTATGATGTCGAGGTTGCGGCCCTCGATGAGCTTGCGGAAGCCGTAGCGCGAGTACTCGTGCTCGCCCGTGGTGAACTTGACCGTCGGGTGCGCCCGCTTGATCTGGGCGAAGCCGTCCGTGTCGTCGGGCGACAGGCACTCCTCCCACCAGTTGATGTCGAGCCCCTCGCACGCCTTGACCAGCTCGATGGTGTACGACACGTTGAGGCTCATGTAGCAGTCCACCATGAGGGGGAAGTCGGGCCCCAGGGCCTCGCGGTGCTTGCGGAGGAACTCGACGTTCTTGCGCAGCCCCCGGTGGCCCTCCTCCGGGCAGTAGGGCAGCGGCACCTTGGCGCCCCAGAAGCCCATGTCGCGGGCGGCCGTCGGCTGCGGGCCGGTGCAGTAGAAGTTGAGCCGCTCCTTGGTGGCGCCGCCGATGAGCCGGTAGACGGGCTCGTTGCGCAGCTTGCCCAGCAGGTCCCAGAGGGCCAGGTCGACGACGGAGATGATGGCGACGGGCAAGCCCTTTCGGCCGTAGAACATGGAGGCGCGGTACATCTGCTCGAAGAGCAGGTTCGTGTTGCGCGGGTCGGCGCCCAGGAGGAAGCGCTCGAAGTGCTGGTGGAGGAGCCAGCAGGCCGGAGGGCCTCCGAAGCCGGTCGCGAAGCCGACCGTGCCGTCGGAAGCCTCCAGCTCGACGAGGAACGAGCCGAGGACGTTGATGCCCCAGCTGGTGCGCGACTCGCGGTACTGCTCCCAGCTCGAGCAGGGAGTGGATATGTCGTCGTCGATGAGCCTGCGGCGTGTCAGAGCGGCCGTGTCCGTCCTGCGAGGGGATACGGGGTGGCATACCAGTGGCCTCCTTTGACGTTGTGATAGTCGCCGCCTGTGGTGATGTCAGTCGGGATCGGGATCCGGTGATGATGTCCATGGAGGACATACCAGAGCCCACGCCTCCGATCACGTATGACCGCACGGCCTTGATGACGGGGAATTTCCTGACGCTGGATGCCGACATGGTGGCGGGGTGGTCGAGGAGGATTGCAGATGTGTGAGGAACGGCGGATGCATTGAGCAGCGACGTCGGAGGTCGAGATATATCACCCAACGGCGCGGCGAGAAGACCGAGGGTGAAACCAGGTACGAATCATGCAGGCCGTCGGTTCGGCTTGCCTCGTGAATCAGCGGCGGACCAGAGCAGGCACGGTTATCTATCGCCGGCGGCGACTGGGGCCGGTGGGGGAGCGCCTCGATGTCATTGATGCTGGGGGCTCGGGGCGAGATGCCCCGACGCATTTCTTGGGGAGCTGCGGAGAACCACGACCCGACTTGCCGACGACCCCGGACAACGCACCTGCAGGCACTAGCGTAGAGACTGCAGACGACGTGCCCGTGCCGGCTCGGACGTGTCGTGGCGTGGGAGGCAGCAAGCATCTGCCGCATCGAGGCTCGGGGAGATGAGGGCTCCTCGAGGGGTCTACGTGGACGGATGGCGGTTCTGTTTGGCGCCTAACGCCAGCAGATAACGGACCGGCTTGCCCAATGCCTCGGCAGGTTCGTGGCCGCAGATGCACCGAGCTGGCCGGCTGTCCATCAGACGAGCACTTGAATGTCGTCTTACACTCGCCCCTGCTCCTCGGCACATCTATGTACGGAGTAGATGAGGCGGAGAGGATGCCTATCCAACTCGATGCCCATGATCTCGCGGCCCGTGCGTCGGCTCAAGCGCCCGTGCGGCGGCAGACCAGGCAACGCTCGTGACGATTGACCACAATTCAACATGATGGCTGAATGGCGTGAAGCCTGACGGGATGCAGGTCTACTGGATTGACCCAGCTGCCATGCGTACGTAGGTACAGATAATCCCATCCGAGGTAGGTACCTCATGGGCTACGGTTCGTCGCAACGTCTACAGGGTAGCGGCGGGACGTCGTATCACGCATCCAGCGCCGGCATACAACACCAGCAAGCAGAATGGCCAACGCAGCGCACGACGCGCAACGCTCGTGCAAAGTAACGCAAAGCCACAATCGGACCACGCATGGCAGTTCGAGTCCAGCAAGCACACGGCAGTCCCCTCCTCGCGAATAGGGCCCCCCGGAGCGAGCCCTCGCCTCTTGCGGGATGGCGACTCGGCATCATTCTCATGTCATTGGCAGTCATGAGCCACGGCCAAGGCCACCACCTCTCGCTGAGGCGCTCTGCCGAAGCGTCCGCCAATTGCAGGCCGCCCGGGCTGCGTCCGCGTCCCTCGGCCTCTGAGCTTTCCCCGCCGCCACCGCGCCACGCGCTCTGGCGGTGCCCCAGCGGCTTCCAGGCCTGCCAGCTCCAGGCCCAGCTCCAGGCCCCCCCGGCCGGGGCCTGTCGTTCGCTGCGCGGCGCCTCAGGTTTCCCCTTCCAGCTGCACCGCACCTTGCCCTCTCGGCCAGCCGGGGCTCCGACGTGCCGCCGCCGCCGCAGGCCTGGTTGGATTTTGTTGCTGCTCGTGTGCACTACCTGATCCATTGCCTCCATCGCTTCGACCTGCCCTGCCCATCGTCGCCGTGATCTGGTCGCCTCTGCGCCGTTGAACAGCGCCTCGCTTCCGCCTCGCCGGCTTACGCTCCGACCCGCAGACCCGTCGTCTCGTCCGGGCCCGCCCCCCTAGCCCAACCGCCCTTGGCCGCCGCGACGCCGAGCCCCGAGGCACGACAACACCAACGTCGCTCGCCTTTGCCCCGAATGCGATACCCAGCGCTGGCCCGCCCCCCGGACGCGCCGCATCAGCCCCCATCTGTCGTTGCCCGCTGGTGATCCAATCGTCGCGTAGCACTGGGCCGTCTGTCTCACCAGGCTAGGCTCGTCGTCGCAGCCGACATGCACGACGGTGCCGACGACAAGCTGCACTCGCCGTCGACTGCCTCGGCCGGGCGCAACCACCCCGAGCCGGAGAGCGACTACCAGAGCGACGACGACCGCGATAATGATGGTGCGGAGCGCGGTGGGAAGCGCAGACGCCTCGTCTCCGTCTCGTACGTCGTCCCCTCCGTGCGCTGTCATGCGTCGATGGCGCCTCTTCCCTCGCTCCCTCTCTCGCTCTCTCCAGCCGAACCAGACCCAGATAGCCCTCTCGTCCCCAGTCTCCACCTCGCCAAGCTTCCTTTGACCTCGGTCCCTCGTCTTTCATGCCTCCTCCGTCTTCTTCCCTCTCGGATAATCGCTCTGATCAGGCCGAAACTGACATTCCTATCCCCAGGTGCGAGATATGCAAGCAGCGAAAGGTACCCACAAGCGACCCTGCCTCGGCGCTGAATGACGGACACGTGTACGCGCATGTGCGGGTGTTGACATTGCTTCTTCCTTCTAGGTGAAATGTGATCGTGGCCAGCCATCGTGCGGCTGGTGCTTCCGCAATGGCGCTGTCTGCGAGTACAAGGAGCGCAAGAGGCCTGGCCTCCGCGCCGGCTTCGGCAAGGAGCTCCAGGAGCGCATGGACAGGCTCGAGGCGATACTCAAGTCGCACTCCGACATCCTCCAGTCCACCATCCTGTCGAACCCGCAGAACAACCTCTCGGTGGCCAGCATCCGCAACAGCAACCCGAGCCTGTCCAGCGACCATGGCACCCCCCGGGACCAGCCGCAGATATACACGACTAGACCCTCCGAACCGGGCACGACGCCGCAGACCGACGGCGCCATGTATGCCCCGAAGCAAGCCAGCTTCACCCCTCAATCACAAGGCACCGCCGGCTTCGGCGTGCCTCCGACGCCGCCCGTCCCGGACGCCTTCCGGCCGCAGGCGCACATGTCCAACGCCTCCTCCTCCTCTGTCCAGCTGCCCCCCATACAGTCGGCCGCGCACGGCCAGGACTACTACGGGTCCAGCCACCAGGCGGTTCATCCCTCGAACGGCGACATGAATCAAGCAGCCGGAGAGGAACCCGACGACCCCTACAAGGACATGCCGCAGTACGACCTGCTCTACTCCCTGGTCGACCTGTACTTCAAGCACATCAACACCTGGTGTCCGATCCTGCACCGCAGGACGACGCTGGACGCCATGTTCGGACCGGTCATCCTCGACGAGCCGGACAAGATCATCCTGCACGCCATCGTCGCCACCACGATGCGGTACTGCAACGACCCGAGGCTCACCGACGAGCGGCGGGCGTCCTACCATCAGATGTCCAAGGAGAGGGTCCTCCTCTACGGCATGGAGAACTCGACGGTGAAGTCGCTCCAGGCCTTGGTGATCCTCGCGCTCGATCTCTGCGGCAGCAGCAACGGCCCGCCGGGCTGGAACATCATGGCCCTCATCACCAGGTCGGTCGTGCAGCTCGGACTTGCCGTCGAGAGCAACTCCTTTAGCGTTTCGCCGAGCTACAAGTCGATATACACGTTGAGGGCCATGGTCCTCCCGGAGCCCAAGGATTTCGTCGAGGAGGAGTCGCGCCGCAGGCTGTTCTGGATGATCTACCTGCTCGACAGGTACGCGACGATAGCGACGGCGTTCGAGTTTGCCCTGGCGGACAAGGAGATTGACCGGACGCTGCCCTGCCGCGACGACCTGTGGATGGCCAACCAGAAGGTCGAAACGAGGTGGTTCAAGACCAGGGACCATCACGGGGCGAGCAAGCCCGAGGACGAGATCAACAAGCCGGAGAACCTCGGTGCCTTCTCCTACTACATCGAGGTCCTGGGCATCCTGTCCAAGATCCACCAGTTCCTCAAGCAGCCCGTCGACATCAGCGCGTCGAGCGACGTCGAGAGGTGGCAGAGCCGTTACCGGGAGCTCGACACCCTGCTGACGAGCTGGTACTTCAACCTGCCGGCCGAGTTCGGCGACATGTCCAAGCTCTTCCAGCCGGCGGCCAGCAGGGCCCCCAACTGCCCCCTGGTGATGCTCCACGCGACGTACCACACCGCCGTCATCCGGCTGCACTCGTCGGCCGCCTACCCGACGACCCGCTCCCCCATCTTCCAAACGTCGTACAGCGCGGTGCAGCGATGCCACGCCGCCGTCGACAGGATCGCGGGCATCGGCCGGTTCGTCGTCGACAACCAGCTCCTGCCGAAGCTGGGGCCCCCCTTTGCCTTTACGATATGGGTGTCGGCCAGGCTGCTGCTCGTCCACGGGTCGACGGTCGAGAACAAGCTGTCGCCGCAGATCGAGATCTTCGTCAAGACGCTGGAGGAGCTGGGTCGCTACTGGCCCGTGGCGGCGAGGTACTGCGGGCTGCTGCAGAGGGTGCTCGACGAGCACGCCGACAGCCAGCAGCGAGGCAGCAAGGTGACGCCGAGCTCCGTCCGGATCCTGGCCGACATGCGACGCACGGCTTTCGACCTGGACCTCCTCATCTCGCGCCAGCCCAGGCAGACGGCACCGAGGCAGGCGACGCCCAAGTTCACCCAGCCGGCGAGCGTGACGCCGTCGCGGACGCCGGCCGCGAACGAGCTCGAGTACCTCGACGTGTTCGACTTCTTCAACGTCCCGCGCCTGTCGTTCGCCGGGGAGCTGAACGGGCTGGCGTCGCAGGCGCAGGAGGTGAGCATGGATGCGCAGAACAGCGGGGGCGGCGGCGGCGGCGGACAGCAGCCGCTGGGGCCGTTCAACGAGTACAACATTACGAATTACATGGTAGACGCCAACAGCGATTGGCTGTTCAAGCAGGAGGAGGCAAAGTACATGGCTGGGTAAGGGCGCCGTTCCTCTGGGGAGCCTGGAGCTCGTGGTTCGGGATGGTGGCCCCGACCTGTTACATACGTGGTTTGCATCAGAGTCGAGAAGTTATTTCATACGCAGGCGTCTCCGGACGCTCGAGGAACTGTACAAGATGCAACGGATAGGAACGTGGGAGCTCCTCGCTCACTGATAGGCGACGACTCGGTGCAATGCAAGATGCGGAGAGTAGAGGGAGGAAACACCACACAAGCAGAATCTATGCACAAATAGCTGGATCCAGAACGCGGCTCGAGGCGTGGAACGAGAGGACATATCACACAAGCAGAGTCTATGTGTACGATAGTGCGACAGCAGTCCATTATGTACTGCGGAGTGTAGAATCTGAACACTGCTCGAGCCCTCAGACAAGGTCACACGCTCACCTATTGCCAATAGCGCAACTCAGGTTATTATACTTGCAAAGGTCCTAGGACCGCACGCCGCAAAGTGGATGCCGTTGACCCTGTAGCTTGAAAATGGACCGACCAGGTCATCGTCCCCTGGTCCATGGCCACCACCGGCTGCCCCGACCCTTGAAAGCTCCCCGAGCTTGGGCATCATCAGATCGGATGAAACAATCAATGCCTTTGAGATGCGCGATAGCCGCCGCTCGAGCGTTGCGTTCAGCGTTGCGTTCAGCGTGGGATGACAAAACAAGGTGTTCGCCGTCATTGTCGATCCCTCCGGCCAGGCTCGGGACCGCGGAGGTGGTCGATTACGAGCGGGCTGCCGCAGCGGACTTCTCGTTTCGGAGACAAGATTCGGCAGCGGCCCCCGCGCTGTGTCTAGCTTTTTGTCGCCGTCTACGAACGCTCTCTCTCTTTCTCGCCCGTAACGAGACTGGTTGACTGGGTTCCGCTGGAGCTGGTTCCTCCAGCAGCGCTGGCGATGGGTAATTCCAGGCGTCTCCACCAGGGAATCCACCCGGCATCCACACCGAATCCACCGTAGCCTTATAACAGCCTTTTCCTCCCAATGACACGGCGCCTCGGCAGCGCGCGGGTCGCGCTGAGAGAGTCGTTTTTTCAATGGAGCACGAGTACGAGCGCTCGTCGAGGCTGTGGCGAGACAGTCACGGCCTCTTCGCGACGGCGCAGAGCAGCAAAGCGGCAGCAGCATGCGTGGCCCTCGGGCTGAGCTTTTGGGCGGGCCGCCGGAGAGGTAGCTTGACCGGATGGCGCGCTCTCGATCGGCGATGGCGCACACCGCAGGTTGTCAAGCCGTTCAACAAAGCCAGGACCCCACCGGTTTGCCGGCGGAAGCGCTTGACCGCTGGTACTGTGCAATGATACCGCTGACGTCGTCGCGGGCCAGGGATGCGCTCCCGCTACGGCGAGCCACCGGCGCCAGCCAGTAGCTTCCACAGGCTCTTCACCTGGCACGGGCGGGAGCTTATCAGCGGCGAGGACGGCGCCAGGTGCGCAGGCGCACAGCCCAGGTGCCCGTGGTGTCGTAGCAGCCCAGCGCCCAATACAGTACGCGGCAGTGGCAGAGAAGCAGCTGGAGCCCTGGAGGTTGAGCGAAGCCGGGAAACAGGTAGATAGCGCTGTCGTCACCGCCAACATCAAGCCCATCCGGGCCCATGCAAAGCTCAGGCTTCCGCTTCCCCTCCCAACAAAGTCCTCTTCCTCCTCTCCTCTGCACGAAACCGCCTCTCGCACCAGCTCCAGCGATCGTTGCGCAGCCAGCGAACCCCCGTATAATTAATTCCTAATCGCAATCGCAACCATGGGCAGCTATACCTTCAAGTGGTAGGTCGACTCTCCCCCCCCCGGGGTTTCCGCAGGCACCCGCGCGCGCCGTCGTCGAAGCCGTCGTCGTCCGTCCACCGATTGTCCGACCGACGTTCGCCGCGCGCCGTTTGCGCCGTGCGCGCATGCCTGCGAGCCCAACTCTGCCGCCCAGGCTAAGACACCCGGCCACTCGCTGACGGTGGGAATTGCGACTTTCTAGGGAGCACGCCGCCGACGAAGCCTACGTCACGGGCACCTTTGACGACTGGAAGAAGTCGGTCAAGCTGGAGAAGCACGGCAACATCTTCCAGAAGACGGTCGACCTGCCCGAGACCGAGGACAAGATCTACTACAAGGTACGTTGGGATGCGATCGTTTGGCTACCTACCTACCTACCTACGCTCTCTCTTTTTTCTCATGCGCTAGCCCCCTTCACCGATCCCCCAGCTCCTGGCCGGCGTGCGCGAGTGCGACCGGGGCCAGCAATCCGTCTTTCTCTTTGAAACGACCCCCGTGCGAGGCAAAGAAAGCCGTGCCGCGCCGTGCGACCGCGACCGCGACCGCGACCGCGACCGCGACTGCGACGGCCGCGCGGGTCGACCAGTCCGCGACGAAACGACGAATACCTAGATGCGACGCCAAGGGCCCCCCGTCTCGTGTCCCCCGTCTTAGGCTCCAGGCGCAAAGCAAAGGGAGAGAGAGGGCGGTTGGTTCACGGACTGAGCCGCTCAGCTCCCTGATGCTGTTGCAGCTCTGCCGCCGCCAGCGCAGCGGGCCGGTCGCGTGCGGCGCAGGGGGGCTAGAGGGCGGCGCGCGGCGTCGTATTCGACACGGCGTCGTTCGCTTTCGCTGCTGGTGCGTCGCCGGGGGACCATTGGGCCAATTTCCCGAGCCGCTGCGCTCGCAGAGGGCGGATTCCGGACGTGCGCTGGCTCCTCCTGCGACGACGCATCCAGTCGGGTACCCGAGGCGGCGTGCGCTGGAATGGCCCAGCGCCTGGATGCGGCCGCCTGCGCCAGGGACGGACGGCGCCACCGCTTCGCCGTTCCCCTGCAATGTCAGCTTTCGACAGGCTTCTCCGGGCGTCTGCTCTGCTTTCGTTCATCTCGAAGCGCAGACAGGGATGCCGGGCCCAGCCCCATTCTTCCGTTCGACGAGCCCTGCGCAGAGCCCTCGACGGCCCTTCCAGGGCCTCCACCGCCCTCCACCACCCTCTACCGCTCCTCCACTCACACGACCTCGAGTCATCGACCCACCCGACACGCACAGCAGCGGCCGCCGAAAAGCACAGGCTCGCCCCTTGCTCCAGCCTCCCCGCTTGCATATATCTCACGTCACGCCCGCCCCAGCTTCTCATTTGTCCACCTGTCATCAGTCACCACACAATTTCTTTGCATCTATCCGCGAGCTTGGCCCGCCCATTGACGCACGTCACGCTCGATCCCGGCTAACGCGATCCGCTCGCCGCCTCTGTAGTTTGTCGTCGACAACAATTGGACCATCAACGAGTCCGCCGCGCACGAGGCCGACAAGGACGGCAACGTCAACAACTTCCTGACCAGGGCCGACCTCCACCCGACCCTCGCCGGCGCCGCCTTCATCAACACCGTCACCCCCGAGTCCTCAACCGTCGCAATGGCCGGCAAGAAGGGCAACAAGAAGAAGCAGGCCCAGAAGCAGCAGGCCGCCGCCGCCGCCGCCGCCGCCAAGCCGGCTGAGACCACCACCGCCGCCGCCGACGTGACGCCCGCGCCCGTCGCCGCCGCCGCCCTCGCCGAGACCAGGGAGGACACGGCGACCCCGTCCGACGTCCCCGGCGGTTTCCCGGTGACCCCGGCCAACGAGGAGGACAAGACCGTCGCCGTCAACCCCCTGCCCGCCGCCCCCGGCGCCGTCAACCCCATCAACCTCCCCGCCGGCGAGAAGATCCCCGAGTCCGTCGCCGCGCAAAACGTCAACGAGCACGTCAAGCTTGACCAGGCATCCTACGAGAAGAGCGATGCTCTCCCTGGCGCCGAGGCCGAGACCCAGCTGCCTCCCGTCTCCAAGAACCTCATCCCCGAGTCCAGCCTGCCCATCGGCGGCGCCCAGGACGTGACCATCAACACCGTCGGCGCCGGCGCCACCACCGCCGGCCTGGCGGGCCAGGTTCCCCTCGAGCCCAAGGTCCCCGAGGTCGTCAAGGAGAGCCAGGAGAAGGCCCACGCCGCGCCCGAGGCTTCCGCCGTCCCCTCCGAGGTCCAGGAGAAGGCCCTGGTCGAGGAGGAGCTGAAGGAGAAGGTCAAGAAGGCGCCCGCCACCTCCGAGGGCACCACCGGCCTCGGCACCGAGAAGAACGAGAACACGGGCCTGGTCGCCGGCGCCGCTGCCACCACGGGCGCCGCCGCGGTCGCCGCCGGCATCGCGGCCAAGGAGACCTTCACCGAGAGGGCTGCTCCCGCCGCCAATGACGTCACCGCCGCTGCCGCCGAGTCCGCCAACAACAACCTTCCCGACTCCGTCAAGGAGAAGCTGCCCGAGTCGACCCAGAAGTCCCTGGCCGCCCAGACCAAGGAGGAGAAGGTCTCCCCCGAGGTGCCCGCCGAGGTCAAGGAGTCCCTCGCCGAGGCCAACAAGCAGCCCGAGGCGGCCGCCAACACCTCTGCCGTCGTCGACAAGAAGGCGGTCGAGACCGAGCTGCTGAAGGAGGTCAAGCCGGTGCCCGCGGTCGACGAGGCCAAGGCCACCGAGACCAAGACCACCGAGACCGCCGCGGCCAACCCTGAAGCGGCCACGGCCGAGGCCGTCAAGGCCGGTGCCGCCCAGGCGGAGACCGCTCCCGCCGCCACCGCCGCAGCCGCCAACGGCAACGGTGCGGAGAGCAAGCCTGCCGAGTCCAACGCCAAGCCCACCCAGGAGAAGAAGAAGAAGAACCGCATCAGCGCCTTCTTCGGCAAGATCAAGGACAAGCTGTCGTAAACGAAAACGGCGAGAGGGAGGCGACGGAGGCAGCCTCCGGAGGTGCTATTTGCAGTAATGGTTTTGGCTTGTTGTGTCTTCGTACCTGTGTCAGATGATTCCCCCAAATTCTGCGATAGGAGAGAGTGGTCACGGTGTTGGACGCCTGGTCCGACGCGTATACCTAGGTAATTCATGATCATTTTCGGCGCCGCTCTTTTTCCTTTTGTCTTTGATTCAGCACCGGCACCCATGTACAGATACAAGGGCACAGTTGTTGTCGATGCGCCGCGAGGCTCAGCTCGACGAGATCATTACTAGGTAGTCATGCCTCGGTACATAATACAGTCGGAACATATAATACACTCGCGACACGACGGCCGATCTGACTTGAGGGTGGAAACTGCTTGTGACCTCGGACCCCAGCGCCCGCTTCGCGAGGACGGCGGTGGCTGTCTCACGCTTTTGTCGAGACGCAACGTCGTTCCGACAACAGTAAAGCGTTGCCCGCGCCGCCTTCGCAGTCACCGTTCAATCAGCGGAACAGCCACTGATCGATCCAAGTTCCCCGCCGTTCAGTCTACAGCAGCGCACCCTTCAGTTGTCTTCCCACGTGGCGACCCATTGGTGAGGAGGCCGTCGAGGTCACCTATGACATCACGTGCGGCTGATGACTAACGCTGCAGGCACAGTGCAGGCGGCACCAGCCTTGCACCCTCGCAAGTACTGTACGGCGATCCGCCCCGCGCGCGCTCTGGTGACTCTACTCGTACTATCTGCACCGCTCCTGGGGTCCATGACTGGGACCCCTCTCCCTTGAATCAACCACCGACGCGCCTCACCATCGATTTTAGAGTGTTTTGCTCGGGCATTGCGACTGCCGAGCTCGAATCTCCCGTCAGAGCCTTTGATTTACCCGTTGAAGACGGGGTGAAACGCGGTCCTGCGCCCGTCGGTGGCATTCCGTCCGGAGTGTCGGCTTGACTGACGCGAGGGATCGGGATCCGGAGGGCCCATCCACCTCGCCATCCATCAAGGCTGAAGCTCCGCCACGCCCGGCGCCGGTCATGAATCCGTCGAACTCGATCCTGGGCAAGTCCTTGCCCGCAGTGTCCAGTCACTCTCCGTCGATCGCGACGGGACCGTCGACGGCGAGCTTGGAGTCCGCGCGCCGACCGAGCCAGCCGGGCCCGTCCCCGTCCCTGCCGACACCGAGAAAGGCACAGGCTTCTCGAAAGCAGCACAAGAACCAGCGTCGACCGGGCGCGGACCAGAGGACGCACCGCCCTCCCGACGGTTATGACGCCATGGCGGAGATCCGAGCTGTCAGGAACCCGAACAGTCGGCGCGGCCAGACCTCGATCACGCATCTCTTGAACTACACGACATCGCGTCCGTTTCCCGAGCACATCTATCACCCAAGGCCGCATCGACGCAACCCGACCTGGGGCCCCGGCTCGGGATACCACGCCGCCGACAAGTCGAGATACGTGCACGCCAACTACCGGTTCGTCGTCTCCCCGGAAGGGACGTACTCGAAGCATGCCGCGGATGCCGACTTGTTCCTGGACTGGACCGACATCCTGCAGATCATTGCCTCGGCAGAGTCGCAGTCGGCTTCTTGCCCGATCTGCCTCTCGGAGCCCGTGGCCCCTCGCATGGCCAAGTGCGGGCACATCTTCTGCCTGTCGTGCCTGATCCGGTTCATGAACTCGAGCTCCGGCGACGACGAGGCCAGGTCGGGCGGCAAGGGAGCCCGGTGGAAGAAGTGCCCCATCTGCGAGGACAGCATCTACCTGCACGAGGTGCGGCCGGTGCGTTTCTACGCCGGACAGGAGTGCGCCTTGCCTCGGGTCGGGGATGATGTCATCCTCCGGCTGATGGCGAGAAACGCAAATTCGACACTGGCCCTGCCCTGGGAGGGAGGCGCGGAGGTGCTCAACTCGGGCGACGAGATCCCCTGGCACTACGCGGCGAATGTTTTGGACTATGCTCGCATCATGAGAGGAACTTCGGAGTACATGGCTGGCCAGTTTGATGAAGAGATCGACGCGTTGCTACAGCAGGAAAAGGAGGACGAAACGCTATTTGGCCAGGATAATGAATGGACACAAAAGGCCGTAAAGGCCATCAATGCCGCCAAGGAGAGGACGGAGGGCCTCGCCCATACCGAAACGCCCGCCGCCGTCCCGAGCCTCAACCCATCGAAGCAGTCCTCGGAAGCCGACTTCTACTTCTACAGCTCACCACCCCATCTGTACCTCTCCCCCCTCGACATCCGGATCCTCAAGACAAAGTACGGGTCGTTTTCGAGTTTCCCGTCGACGCTCCTGCCGAGGGTCGAGCACATCTCCACAGGACACGTCGTGGACGACGCCATGCGGAAGCGAGCAAAGTACCTCGGCCATCTCCCGCACGGCTGCATCGTGAGCTTCCTGGAGTGCGACTGGACCGACATAGTGCCCGCCGAGACGCTGGCGTCGTTTTCGGGGGACATCGAGCGGCGTCGGAAACGGAACCGCGACAAGGCCACCCAGGAGGAGCGAGAGCGCCTGCAGGCAGAACGCCTGGAGGCTGCTGCGCTCCGAGGCTCGCTGGGCGCCATGCGGAGGGCCATGGATCCCATGGAGGAGGAACCAGCGCCACGGATAGACATGTCGGAATTCCAGCCCTTGAGCGCAAACTCTGGCACAACGCCCCCCGACTCGCGCCGGGGCTTCTCGAGCCTGGCTTCGATGTCGACGAGCCCGTCGACCCAACGGACGGTATGGGGCACTCAGATCGTACCTCTATCGCCGGAGCTCGAGCCGGTCCAGCAAAGCGATGCTGATGACGGTTGGTTGAAGGACGACGACTTCCTGGGCACCGCGGAGCTGGCGATGCAACTGGAGGCCATCGATGCCGTCGAAACCAGCACCGCCGGCGACGGCTCCGGCGGTGGCAACGCGGGCGGCGGCGGGGCGAAGAAGGGCAAGAAGAAGAAACAGAAGATAACCCTCATGAGCACCGGTGGGAGAAGAGGCAATTGAGCGACCTAGAGAGATGCTTTATAGAAGGCGAGACGTGCTGTTTGCTCTTGGAACCGACCGCTGGCATGGTCTGGCTGGGGTTGTGCTTACAGACGGCGGACGAAGGATTTGCAGCCGCTACAGGGCGAGAGGACCGGGCGGCCGTAAATGATGGCGATAACAGGACGGCCTGTTTTGCTACGGACAGACATGTTCACTTTGGGATTTGAACTAGCGCTATTGTGTACAGCAGGCTTACATGACTTGGTTGCGAAGACCGTTTTCCAGAGCGAGCGCTGTGCAGCTGAGGCATGATGATTGACCGTGTTGGCCGGAGCACTACCGAAATGAAGTCCTGTGTTCATCGCACGGCAACACTTATGCATGGAGCATGGACGACAGGCAGGGCTGAATACAATTCCTGATATTTGAAGTCTCCGGGTTAGCAGACGATTGGGTTGAGTCTTCAGCTTTGGGACGGTCGGTAACGCAATTGTTCAATGGGATAGATTCAGGCGCTGGCCAATCACGCCAGGCGTCGGGCGGTTGTGCTGGCTGGCCTGCCTGCCCGAATGAGCTGCGGGGCATAACTTGCGGCACGGCGCCTTGTGCACACCGGCGACCCCAGCGGGTGGAGCGCTACGGGCGGTGGCCCAAAATTTTTCCACTCCCACGGCAGAAAAAGTGCAGGCGATCAGGAGCAGGCCGAGCTTCAGATCTTGCAAACGACGAGAGACGCAGCAGCAGAGGCCGGACAAGCATAGCATGGCCGTGGAGACATCGCCGTCCTTGACGTCGACGTCGCACACGCTCACCGCCGCGCCCACCATGGCGCCCGCTCAAGTGGCCACGAACGGAGACGTGCTGGCTCTGTTCCAGACGCTGCTGCCTTCGAACCGACATGCGTTCCTGCAGCCCGACGCAGCGATCCCGAACGAGTCGCTCAGCCTCGTCAAGGACACCCTGGAAGGCTTCGCCGCGACGGTGGGCGAGCAGCAGGAGCAGAGGCTCAAGGAGAGCCGCAAGAGGAAGAGGGGCGACAAGGGCGACGTCGAGGTGCTGAAGCTGCGCAAGGTGTACGTCGACGGCTTCGAGACGAGCCAGGTGTGGCAGCAGGCCAAGAAGATCATCAACGGCGTGCTCAAGTTCTCCGAGACGGCGCTGGACGAGCTCGAGGAGAGAAACGAGGTGGTCGTCGTGGACGACGCGAGAAGCAGCCTGACGTTTGGCGAGGACGGCTTTGAGGTCGACTCCGACGAGGATGAGGAGGAAGTCGACGGCTCCGACATGCTAAGCTTCGAGTCCGAGGAGCTCTCGTCGGACGACCAGGAGGACGAGGAAGGCCTGGAGGATGAGCTGGATGACGACGAAGAAGAAGAAGAGGAGACCGACATGGACGGACAAGACGACTACGAGGACGAGGACGAGGACGAGGGTGAGAGCGAGGAAGAGCAAGAATACGTCGAGGACCCCAACGGCCTCAACGACGGCTTCTTCTCCATCGACGACTTCAACAAGCAAACGCAGTATTTCGAGGACCAAGACGCCAGGGGCGACCCCAACACGGACCAAGCCAGCGACGACGAGGACATTGACTGGGCCGCGGATCCCTTTGCCCCTTCCAAGGGCGACTCCAAGTCGGCAAAGGGCAAGTCAGCAGACGACGAGCCTCTCTCGGAAGACGACGAAGAGGACGACGATGGCCCAACCTTCGGAGACATGGCTCTCGACGCCCCAGAGGGCGAGAGCGATGACGAAGCCATGGACGAGGACGCCGAAGACGACGGCGAGGAGAACAACGCCAACGAAATCTACTACAAGGACTTCTTCGCGCCCCCGCCCAGGAAGGGCAAGGGCGACAAGCCCAAGAAGTCGGTCAAGTCCCAAGCCGAGAAACCCGCCGAGGAGGACGTCGAGCGTGCCATGGCCGACGTGCGTCGCGACCTCTTCGACGACGAGTCGGAGAACGAGGACTCGGACGACGCGCTCTCGGACGTGTCCGCCGGAGACCCCAGGTCGCGGCGGTCGGCGCACGAGCGGCGGCAGGCCAAGCTCGCCGAGGAGATCCGGAAGCTCGAGGCGGCGTCGGTGGCCAAGCGGGAGTGGACCCTGTCGGGCGAGGCCAAGGCTGTGGACCGGCCCATGAACTCGCTCCTCGAGGAGGACCTCGACTTCGAGCACGTCGGCAAGCCCGTGCCCGTCATCACGCCCGAGATCAGCGAGAGCATCGAGGAGCTCATCAAGCGCCGCATCCTGGCGCAGGAGTTCGACGAGGTCATCAAGAGGCGGCCCGACGCCGAGAGCGTTCCCACGGGCACCCGCCGCGGCCTCGTGGAGCTCGACGACAGCAAGCCCACCAAGAGCCTCGCCGAGGTCTACGAGGAGGAGCACGTCAAGAGCGCCAACCCGGACGGCTACGTCAGCAAGTCGGACGAGAAGCTGCAGCGCGAGGAGAAGGAGGTCGAGGGCATGTGGCGCGACGTCTGCGCGCGCCTCGACGCCCTGTCCAGCTGGCACTACAAGCCCAAGCCCGCGGCGCCGACCCTGTCCGTCGTCGCCGACGTGGCGACGGTCAGCATGGAGGACGCGCAGCCGGCCACGGCGCAGGGCTTCGCCGGCGGCGAGAACAGCCGCATGGCCCCGCAGGAGGTGTACAAGGCCGGCGCCGACAAGGCCACCGTCGCCAAGGGCGAGGTCGTGACGCGCGGCGGCGCCCCGCTCGCCCGCCAGGAGATGTCGCGCGAGGACCGCACGCGCCGCCGCAGGAGGCACAAGGAGCGCGTGCGCAAGGCCGGCGGCGTCGGCGGCGCCGGGGCCACCGCCGGGGAGCAGGGCGGCCGGCCCGAGAGCTCGCGCGCCAAGATGCAGCGCGAGACGGTGGCGGAGCTGAAGAAGGGCGGCGTCAAGGTCATCAACCGCAAGGGCGAGATCACCGACGTGGCTGGCAACAAGGCCAAGGCGGCGAAGGCGGCGTCGAGCGGGAGCTTCAAGCTGTAGGCGTAGTGGCCTGCGCAGTGGTGATGGTGGTGGTGGTGGTGGTGGTAGCGGTCCGGCACGGCATGCATGGTAGCGGCGTTGCGTTGGCGTGGAAATGGAGTGCTTTAGATGCGACGGACACTTTCATGTTCATAGTAAGCGCAAGAGGTCAAGTGGTAGTAGTTGTACATGATCGTTCTACACGGCACAGAAAAAAATAATCCTCGTGCCAAACCCATTTGTGTGAGGCCCAGCAAGAAGGCCTCATGCCACCCCTCCCCATCTCCAGTCGTTGATCCCATATCGTACTTGTACCCTGCCACAGACGCCGCAACTCCGGAGCAGTGCACGCGCAGCGCAGCCCCCAAAGTCAAAATCACGCCCATCGCGACCAGCCGGCTCGCTCACTCGGCGCCGGCGGCCGCGTCCTCCACCTTGGCCTTCTTGGGCGACTCGGCCGACTCGGGCTGGGCGTCGTCCTCGGCTTTCCGCTTGCCGTTGGTGGTGGCCGGGGGCTCGGTCGCTGCTGCTGCGGCGGCGTCGGCGTCGGCGTCCTTGGCCTTCTTCTTGCGCACGAGGCCGGTGAGGTCGGTGGCCGTCTTGGCGGCCTCGGCGACGCGGGCCTGCGTCTCGGCGGCGGACTCGCCGAGGGCGGCGCCGAGGATGCCGCCTAGAGGGTTGGCCTCGGGGCCACCGCCCAGGAGATCGCTCGCGTCGATGGGGTCCTTGCGGAGGTCGACGAGCTGTGTCGCACAGGGTCAGCGCCAGGCTCACTTGCGTGGAGGGGGGGAGAGGGAGGGAGGGAGGACGTACGCGCTGCTCCATGTCGGCGACAACCTCCTTCATCTCGGCAATGGCGGCGCGGGCCAGGTCGTTGTCCTCCGGGGACGCCATGGTCGCCAGCTCCACCTCCTTGCCCTGCATCTTGAGCTTGAAGCTCTTGATGGCGAGCTCCATCTCGGCGATGGCCTCGTCGCGGAGGCCCTGGTCCATGGCCTCGCGCTTGGCGTTGGTGCCGTCGTCGCCCGACGTGGTGACGGACGCGAACTCGAGCGCCAGGGACAGCTTGTAGTGGGCCTCGGCGATGATCTCCGACTCCTCGGGGTACAGCTCCATCTTGTACTTGAGCGAGATGCGGCCGTCCTCGATGGCGTTGGGGTACCTGGAAGCGCGTCAGCGGAGATGGCGAAGGGAGGGGCCTCTAGGCGACGAGGACCGTGGGAAAGGGGCGCACCGTTCGTTCTCGAGGGAGATCTCGGCGAGGCAGTCGTGCGTGTCGGCGAGGCGCTCCTTGATGTGCCTGACGCTCGGGGAGTCGCCCTTCGACGCCTCCTTGCCCTTGCCGGCCTCCTCTGCCTCCTTCTCCTCCTCCTGCCTCCGCTGCTCTAGTTGCTTCATGTAGCAGACGCGCGCGAGGTCGAGGATCTCGAACGCGGTGGCCAAGTCGTCGTCCTCTTCCTCCTGCTCCTCGCCCTCGGCACCCTTGGAAGCCCGTTAGTTTTTTCCAATCGACGCGCGGAGAGGGGGTTCAGACGGAGCCCACCTCATCCTCGTCAGAGTCCTCGTCAAAGTTCTCGTCGCCTGTGAATTGGAAAAGGGGCTTCTTCGCATCGGTGCCGCTGCCCTCCTTGGCCTCCGCCTTGCCGTCGCCGCCCGCCTCAGCGGACGTCGCCGCCTTGCGAGTCTCGTCCTTGGCCGGCGGCTTGGCCTTGGCCTCGGCGGCGGCGGCGGTACCGCCGAGGACGTCGCTCTTGCTCTGGCCGACCTTGAACAGGCTGCGGCCGTAGTGGAAGAGGATCTCGGCGTTCTCGGGGGCCGTCTCGCCGTTGAGCTCGGCCTGCAGGACGCTGGCCTTGGAGAAGATGTCGGTGGCGGCCTCGTAGCTGTGGTGCGCGTAGGCCGCGGTGCCCTTGGCGCTCAGGTCGGCGAGGGTGACCCTCTTGGAGTAGGGGTCATCGTCGCGGGAGACGGGCGTGGCCATGTCCTCGGCGGCCTCGTCGGCGATGACGGCGGCGGCGAGCTTGGGCACATGCTCCTCGACGGGCAGCGTCTGCTCGGGCGTCTGCTCGGGAGCGGCTTCAGCCATGCTTGCGGCGGCGCGGGGGGGCGTGGGATGCGGGATTGGTCCTCTTCGTGCGGGCCGTGGACTTGGGAGCGTCTCGGGCCACTCGGCGAGAGGGTACGGGCGGCGTAGTAGAGACGTTGCTGTTGCGTTTGGATGATGAGGATGGAGGGAGCCGAGGCGGGGAGAGCTCGTTGCGACGACACGAGGGCTCGCGCGCTGGGAGCTTGGGTGGCTCGCGGTGGAGCTCGATTCTGGCGTGACAGCCCTGCAGGGCCGCTACAATTCGGCGCGCCTGATTGGTTGAGGCGGGGGACGGGGGCGCTGTGGCTGGCCATTCAGGACGTCTCTGGTGCTCTGCCCAGCTGTTGCGGGGCCCAGATCTGCTGCGGCTCCAGCTTTCGGTCAAGGTGGGAAGCACGAGCACGATCAAGCCTCGTCCTCGGCCACGCTCTCTTTACCCTCGCCGTCAGCGGCAGCTGTAGCTGCAGTCGTCGTTGTTCTATATTCTCGTCGTCGCCATCTGGGCTGTCCAGTCGTCGCTGTAAACATGTCCGGTGGAACTCGAGAACCGGCAGCTGGGAGAACTTTCAGTCTTGCAGCTCCCACCGTGCAGCCTCGCCTTGTACGAGCATGATGCCCTACACACCGAATGCTCTCGTTCGGCGCTGGCTGGGTCAGCGAATGTTCGGCACCGACACGGCGATGATGCGATGAAGCCAATTGGCTCTTTCGAGGGCCAATTCCGCAATCGTCAGCCACGAAGTGCTGCCGTCGAGAGCAAGAAAGCCGTCAGGGAGGTCCCTTGCTTGAGTAGACGGGACCCAAGCCGCAGTGGGGACTGCCCTGGGATACGCCCTTGACTGCCGTCGTCACACCGGCAGACTGCCGCAGATGCGATGCGGCCAAGTACTAAGATATTTCTCATGCCGGACCAACCATCCGTCGCTATTCGCAGTCTGATGGAAGATGAGAGTCTGCTCGAAGCACGTGTCTCGAGGTCCAGCAGCGCTTCACTGCGTCGGCCACGCCTCATTGGCCAATCGCTGCTGCCCGTTTCGTACTCGTATTCACGCACACATTGGCGGACAGGGCCCCATACAATCTGTCGTCACCAGCCATTACCGTCCCTCGCCGTCCCTTACCTTGACTTCCGGAGGCGCTCCCTAAACTCTCAGCGAGCGCTGCTGCGCGTGCTCGGCCCTCAGCTGCCCCGCCGAGCCGTTCACGACTTACGGCGTCAACGTGCAGCCACTGATACGCCCGCCCGCATCTGATCGCACGCGGGGTCGAGCTGGTCGCGGTGACGGCAGCACGACGTCGTCGTTGTTTCACGTCGTCATATTGTGGCTGTCTGGACGGCGTTATTGGCAGTCTGGACCCCATTCCGATGCAAGGAGCCTGTACGGACGTGGACTGAGATGCACGGGAACATGGCACGAAGCTCAAGCCATCGGTCGGGCCTCCTCGACGTGAAGGTATAAATGCTCGGCAGCCGACGACGCAACCACGAGCGGACTCCTGCATCTCGACCGCAAGTTTGCGAAGCCAACGTTTACCTTCAACTGCCGAGACTGCTCGCGATCCATCGACAACCATATCCGTTGGATCACCATGGCTGAGACCCACGAACACGATCCCAACGTAAGTGAGCCGCGATTCTCATCCCGATGACTTACCTGACCGCTCGAGCCGCGCAGAGATCGAAGCACGGCCAGATCTGCTGGGTCGAGATCCCCGTCTACGACGTGGCCCGGGCCCAGAAGCTCTACAAGGACATCTTCGGCTGGGAGTACCAGCCCGAGCCCGTCCCGCAGCAGAACCCGGGCATCGAGAACATGTACTTCTTCACCAAGGGCGGGGTCCACGGCGCGTTCCTCCACGTCAAGAAGGGACACAACGTGACCCAGTTCGGGAAGCTCGACAACGAGGTCGTGCCGCCGCTCATGACGTTTTGCGTCAGAGACTGCGAGGAGGCGCTCACCAAGGCCAAGGCTCACGGCGGCAAGGTGCAGTGGTAAGTTGGGAGGGAATGCCATCCGGGCGTTGGCTTGGACTTGAGTATGCTGACTGCCCTCGCAGGCCCAAGACGGAGATTGGCGGGGACATGGGTTTTTACGCGCGATTCTATGATACCGAGGGCAACGTGATGGGCGTCTGGTCGCAGCATTGACGAGCTTGCTTGGTGGAGTCCAGGCGTCGACGTAACGCAATTCTTACCCGTGGTGGTTCAGGACGAAGTGGTGTACGACCATGCTCGATTCTTATCCGCCTTGCGTGGCTACGTCGCCGGCCTTGGGTAGGGGTAGGGGAACAAGGGGCTTGGGCTGCCCCGTGCGTTGACTGAACTTGAGAGTCGGCGTAAGCACGCTACGCCTCCCTTGCGTGGGGGAAGTCTATGTAATGGATCTACAGTCATTTAGGTCCGATGGCCCATCGAATCCCAATGCGGCGTTTACCCGAAAGAGACCTCCCCCGAGGGCAGACGGGCGAGGGGAAACTGCTCACGGGCCGTGACACGCGAGCGCTCCTTGGCTGGTAAATGCCTCGGATGCTGTGCTGCTTGGAGGGCGGGTGAATATGAAGTCGCGGCCGGCCCCCTTGCGAGAACTTGCATTGCCGTAGTGTTGACGCTCGCACGCCGGTTCGCTGACAATGTGAGTGCTCTGGGAAACACCATCGAGTCGAAGGATATCATGGACAACGGCCGGATAATTACACCGCGCCACGGATGCGTTTCAACCACGGCGAGTGCCGCTCCAGCTCCGCAGGGGCGGCGGACTTGGGATCTACTGAAGCGGAATTTGGCCCACGGCCACTGCCGCCCCTCCAGTCGCATTTATCCATTCAATAGCTCACGTTGTGATGGCGCCGTCCCTGGCGGACGGGAAAGCGTGCAGCTGATAGCCCTTTTCTGTCAAACCACTTGGCTCGCCCATTCGTGGAAGTTGTCCCGCGTCGGGCAACCTGCAACCTGGCGGACCGAAAGCTTGCAGAGCATTTCCCGCCTTGGCGGCAAGCTCGCGTTCTCGGGCCATGTCTCGCCGCGAATGGATTGCGTGCGTGCAGAAGCACACGGCTAAACTCGCGGGCCCCCGTGTTTACGTCAACACGATGCGCATTGCTTTTGCCGTTGCTCTCGGTTGCGAGCCCACCATGCCACCCCACGTAGGTAGCTGTCCCGGGTGTCGAGTTGCGTCTGTCTGCTGTCCGAGTCCGAGACGGCTTGTCGGCCCGGAGGTGCGGTATCCACCCGGCGGAGTTTGCAGACCTATCCGAAGGTGCGCCACAGACGAGCATCGGAGCAGCGGCCGCATCGAGCAGCAGCAGAGAGAAAAATGGCGGGCGCAGGATGAGTGGCGGACGGGGCCCAGGACGAGAGAGACGGGAGGGTACCAGGGCGTGATACGGGCCCAGGACGGGGCCGGGACGGAAGTGTGCTTACGCCTGCAACGATCCGTATCATCCGCTCCCGCTTCCGTGTCCCGCGATACTGGCCCGCCTTGCCGTAAGCTCTCTGCATCGCCAAGCTGCAGTTTGCTTCGGATCCCCCTCGCGCGCGATGCTCATCCTCATCAATGCTCAATCCTGTGCCTCGCCGTCAGTCTGGCCGCGTCGATCGCCTTTCTTGTTGATCCTCCCGCCAGTCCCTGAGCCTTGGCGACCTCCGGGCGGCTGCGGGGGACGCGTCCCAATTGGCGGAGAATCTCTGGGTGCTTAAGTCCGTCTCGGCGCTGAAGGCGCGGGCCTGGGCGTCCCGGTGGGCCCCTCCCCCCCGGAGCTCCCAAAGTAGCGCAGCCCCCCCCACGGCCGTGCAGCGCGGTGCGACCTTGATTTCTACGATCATCGTCACGAAATCCTTCCATCGAATGCAACGACACATCTCGACGTCGACGCCAGCCCCAACCCGCACCAAGGATGCTGCGCCGCTGAAAGTGGTCTGCCTTTGACGATCTGGCCGCTGCCCCCTCGGATACGTGCTCGTACCAGCTGCGGCTCTCGTTTGGACGTTCCCCGCGAAGAGGCCGTCCCTCTCTCATCGCCGCCGCCGCTGAGCCTCACATCACTCGCCATCCATCGTCAACATCGTCACCGTCGCCTGGTGTTCCGACTCTCGCGCAACAATTCCGCACCGGGGCCTGGGGCGCTAGTCGGAGGAGAGAGCATCGGTGACCAAGGGCCCTAGCACGCTGACCGTCGTTGGGCAAGCTGCGCCCTCCGGTGGGATAACTCCCATCCTTGCCCGGCACGAGACCGTTTTGCCTGCCGCTCGACCTGCGAGCCCGTCCACCAACGGCAGGCCAGCACAGTTCGAGTGAGAGGGGACGACGACGAGCGACCTGGAAACCATTTTACCCCAGCATTCACGGCCTTATCTCGCAGACCTCGAGAAGCAACTCCTCCCGCTGGCAACCTGAACGACCCGAAGACGTCTGGAAACTCCCCCACCTTTGAGATTACGGGTGCTATCCTCCTTGATACTCGCTGACCGGAGACTTAATTCGGGCTTAAAGTATGCAAGATTGCGCTACTGCTTGCCACGGAGAAGTGCTGCTGCGCTACTCGTTCAGGACCCCCCCATCTTACTCTGGTGCCATCCGTCCACATCTGGGGCACAGACGGCGTCGAGTCAGCCGGCGTCCCGCGCGCTCATCATCCTCCATCCTATTCCTTCATACGCACAAGGACAGCGAGCTTATAGTGCTTCGTTCGCGGATCGCCAACCCGTGATCCCCTCGTCCTCCCCCTTCAGCCGTCTCGCCGTTTCGTCCTCCGGAAACTCGGCGACACGCGGCGTGGATGAGCCTCGACAGGGCTCCTTCGCTTTGGCCAACATCACCGTCGAGGAGCCATTGGCTCAGCACAGGTTGAGTATCATCCGGGGACGGCACGAAGCAAGCTCGCCATGGCTGCGGTGCAGCAGCTGTTGACGACACCTTCGCCGAGCCCCGAGCCGCGCAGAGGGCTCGAGGGCAACGCGCCCACCGTCGGGATGGAGATTGATAGCAGGAGGAGCCAGAGCCCTGTTTTGCTGCACGGTCGGTCGCTTCGAGGCGCCCCCGAGGACGGGGACGGGCGCATCGTGGTCATCGCCTACGGGCACGGTCAGGAGCAGGTCGTGTCCGTCTTCGCCGAGGTGCTTGGGAAGCCCTTCAGGCTGAAGAATGGCTTCAAAGACGTAAACCCAAACGAGAACGGATACGTCATCGGCATCGCCGCCGCCGAGGCGAGGACCGATGTCGAAGCCAGGGACCGGGACGCCGTCGTCGCCATCAACGCCCACTGCGTCAACCTCGGGATGCCAGACTCCCGGCTCTCGACTCACTGCGACTACGAGTACCTCTACACGGATGCGCACTCCTTCCGGCGCTACCTCGCGCGATTCATCTCATTCACCCTGGGTCAGATCAGCCACCACGAGGAGCTCATGACCAAGCCGAGGACCTACATGATGTCCACCACCTTCCCGGACGTGCGAGCGGCCCTGCCGAACCTCGACATACTAACGGTCGGCTCGGATGCGGTGGAGATCCGCGTGGACCTCCTGCGAGAACCTCTCGGCAACGGCACCTTTGCCAAGGTTCCGAGCCTGAGCTACGTCGGCGAGCAGGTCATGCTCCTGCGGCAACGAACCGAGCTTCCCATCGTCTTCACGACGAGGTGCACCAACGAGAACGGGAGGTTCCCCATGGACGACCCCGAACTCTACCATCGCTACCTCCGCAAGGCCATCCAGTGGGGGGTGGAGTGCATCGACGTGGAGCTGTGGCTCCCCGAGGCCATCCGGCGGGACCTGTACGAGCGGCGCGGAAACTCCCGCATCATGTCGGCGTTCCACGACTTCTCGGGGACGTTCCGGTGGCCGTCGGCGTACGCGTTGGACGTGTTCCAGCGGTCGTGCCCGTACTCGGACCTGATCAAGATGAACGTCATCATCAACGAGCACAACGAGAACTTCGAGCTGGAGTACTTCCGCTCCAAGGTACGGTCCGAGTTCCCCGACGCGCCGCCGTTCTCGGCCGTGAACATGATGGAGGTCGGCCAGATCTCGCGGACGCTGAACAAGGTCTTCACGCCCATCACACACCCGCTGCTACCCCTCGTCGCGGCCCCGGGGCAGATGAGCGCGGCCCAGATCAACGGCGCGCTGGCCATGCTGGGTCAGCTACCGAGGAAGAATATCTTCGGCATCAGCACCGCCGCCTTCCGGAGCGCGGTGCCGCCGGCGCCCTTCTACGAAAAGTGCTTCAACGAGTTGGGGCTCCCCCATCACTTCGCCGTGGTGGAGCGGCAGCCGGACAACTTCGCCGGCATGGAGGCGTGGTGCAACCAGAGGGACTTTGGCGGTGCCTACCTGGATCCCGGCGTCTCCATCCAAACGCTCACCAAGCACAACCGCTTCTTCGGCAACCTCAACCACGGTTGTGGGCCGACGCTGACGGAAGCGGCGCGTGCCATCGGGATCGTGGATACCATCGTGGTGAAGGCCGAACCGGGAGCGCCGTCGACGCACCCCTCGATGCCGTCGAGCAGCAGCCCCGGACGCCGGCAGAGCGACACGTCTGCGCAGCCGGGCCTGAGCGCCAGCTCGTCGCTCATCTTCGACAACGCCAGCTGGAGGGGGATCCTGCACACGCTGACGCGCGACCTGGCGCCTTCGGCCTACTTTGGACGATCGGCCGTGGTCGTGGCGTCCGCGTCGGACGACGCGGCGCCCGTCTTCTACGCGCTGAAGGCGCTCAAGATCGCCAAGATCTACACGGTCGGCTTCCGGACGCCGCCCGCGCTGGCCCGGAGCGCGCCGCCGGTGGAGCAGTTCGTGAGCCTGGAAGCCCTGCGGCGAGCGCGATCGATGGCGGACGAGAGCGCCCCGTTCGTCGTCGTCTCGGCGCTCGAGCCGTGCAAGAGCAACTTGGTCTCGATGCTGGTGCGCGTGTTCGGGGCAGCGGGCAGCCCCCAGGACGAGTGCGGCAGGAAGAAGGTGTTCCTGAACCTGGCGGACGTGACGGGGCGGAGCAAGAATGACCCCAGCGAGACGGCCGAGAAGAGCGGCTTCACGGCGTACGGTGCCGCCGACGTGGCCGCCTTCTCGACGGTGGAGAGCCTGCGACTGCTCGTCGGACAGAATGTGCCGTACAGCTTCGTGCGGCGCGCGAGCGGGAGCAACCTGATCTGAGATGGGACGCGGAAACGCCCCGATACCCGAAAGGCTCCGGCGGACGCGGAGCGAGACGGGCCTTGGAACGACGCGCATGCTCGACGCATCTGGATCGATGTGGAGGTTGATGAGTGGCTCATGGGTTGGTCATGAGAACGTTGACTGCATATTTTGTTTTCTTTCGGGCCTGGTTGTCATTTGGCCCTTCGAGGTGGCGTCCCTGTAACGTTGTGTTGGACTGGCGACGGAGGTCGAAGTCGAGTCGTGATACCCCACCCCCTTTCTTCCCAAGGCGATTCTCACAGCCTTGGCAGCGCATGCCCGGAAGCAACATGCGGGCGATCCAAAAGGTGATTGATGGAACTGATGGACGGATTTTGATTACGTGGCGTTGGAAGAGGGAAAGCTGGCGTGTCGAGTCAGGGTGGATATGGGTTGCTGATATTGTAATCGGGCTGTCGGCCGCCGGTTGGGATGCACTGGGGGAAGTGTGCGCATGTCCCCCCCCCCC
>JALHBU010000234.1:29200-41665 GCA_024340005.1 Tolypocladium tropicale | reverse complement strand
AAAAGGGAGAAAAAAAAAAAAAGACTGCACGTCATGGATCCTGTCCAGGGTCGTCCCCAATCGGCGGCGGCGGCGCACGCATGGAATAGCCGCGTTACTTGGTAATACCACAGTGGGAATGCTCTCGTACGAAGTACTTCGTACTTGGTACCACATGCCCTCACAGGAGTCGGTGAAGGCTTCCAGCCCGGTTGATTCCACGTGCGCCCCCGCCACGCATGCAGCAGCGGCGCAGCTCTCGTACAGGTGGCATTCCGCTTTCGTCAGTGCCCTGCGCTGCCTGCTAGGGAGGGGGGGGAGGCAGCTCTGGCAGCGGCTGTGACGGCCGGACCTGGCGTGGCCCAGAAGGCTCAGCAGCGGATGACATCAGACGCTGAGGCGCCCCTCAAATTTTCGGCCACCGACTCGCGCTGCCTACTCGTCCTTAGGTAGGTAGAGAGGTAGGTAGGTAGGTACAGTACCTAGGTAGGTGGCGACGGCGCCGTGGCGGTAAGGTCGCTGGAAAATTTTCGCCGCCAGGTTGTGGCTGGCCTCTTGGAAAATTCTGGTGCCAGCCAGCGTGCACTGCAAGTACCTGGGCACGTTACCTAGGAGGTAGATACACAGGTACGGATACCGACTCGGTACTCGTACCGGCTGGCGGATGGCTTTGATTGCAGGGCTCGTCAGGGCCGCCGGCCATCAACTGGGGCAAGCGGGCGGGACTGTTGCGCCTCGCGGTCCGACGCCGCTACTTCGTACGGGACCCTCATCGCAGCCTCTGGCCGCTGCTGTTCCGCACGAATACCCATACGGAAGTACGAGCCCTCGTAATATTGGCCCCTCGCTCGCATCAGACCAGATCAGATCAGCTCTGCGCGCGCGCCTGCGGGCGGTGGCAGGAAATTCCCGCAGGCCCATGGACGGACGGCCTCGTGTGCTCGCTCTCGTCTCGCGCGGCGGGTACTCGGCATCAGCCCGTCTCGGGTGACTGGAGTGAGGCTGTGGCCTCCCTGCGGATGGCGATCCGCGCAGGCTGCTCCGTAGGCTGGTCTGGACTGCATGTGATTCGAGCAGATGGAAGCGGTGGTGGTGGACTGGAGTCGCGGTCGGCAAACTTCCTGGCAGCAGGCGAGCCCGGGACTTGGGGGCTGTCCAGGGCTTGGAGGCTTGGAGCGGCACCGTGGCACCGTCGGCGGCCTTGCCGTGTGCCGCCACCCATGTACCGCCCACCCACGGGGGCCTGACACGGGCTGGGCGTGTGTCCTTGCCCGAATAGGCATTCCCAACGTAATGTCAGCCCTGTGGTTGGTCCCTCGATATCGTCCGCCGTCTCTGGATGTATGCGCCATTTGTTACGCCGGTTCATGGCTGCCAAACTCTACGTCGACCAGCCAGAGCCACCTCAAATTTCCGCACGGCTCGTCCTGGCCTGGCCATGTCGCGGTACATCGCCAGCATGTGAATAAAAGGCCACGCGCCGGGTTACCCTCGAGCTCGAGCAGTCGTCCGTCCACCCCCTCTCGCCCCCTCGCCCTGCCTTCGCCCACCGCCTCTCTGCGTCCAAGTAAACCGCTCCCTCTTTGTCTCGCTACCTCCTGTCGCGACGTTGCATTCCGCCCCGTCTCCAGACCAAATCCCAGTCTTTGCCGGACCTGCAGACACGCCTGGCATGGCCGACGAAGCAGCGCCCGAGGCCGCCGACAAGGACGTCGAGGCGGCCGACCGCGACATGCGCATCACTTTCGACCCCGAGAGTAATGTTCGCGCCGGCCGCGGCAGGGCCCCTGGCCGCGACCGCGACGTCACCTCTCGGTCGCGCTCCCGCCGCCGCTCCCTGAGCCGGGCCTCGTCCATGTCCCGCGCCGGCCTGCCCACCTCGCCCTACTCGGGCGTCCAGATCGAGTACCGCACCCTGTCCATCAACGTTGCCGAATCTCGCAACGTCGACGCCGACGCGGCCGCCGAGAAGGCCATCAAGAAGGATGACCAGGACTACTTCGCCAACCTCAACTACCACGAGCTCAGCGTCGACCAGCTCTGCCAGCAGTTCAACGTCGCCCGGGACCAGGGCCTGTCGGACAATGCCGTCAGCATCAGGGTCGCCCGCGATGGCAAGAACACCCTCCCCAAGGCCAAGACCAACTACACCAAGAAGATCCTTGGCTACGTCTTCGGCGGCTTCTGCTCCGTCCTCTGGGTCGGCGTCATCATCTTCTTCATCTGCTGGAGGCCCCTGAGCGACCCCCCCTCGCCCACCAACCTCGCCCTCGCCATCCTCGTTCTCATCGTCATCATGCTCCAGGCCGGCTTCTCGGCCTTCCAGGATTGGTCCACCCAGCGCACCATGAAGTCCATTACCGACCTCTTGCCGTCCGAGGCCCTCGTGCTCCGCGAGGGCAAGCTGCAGAAGCTGCCGGCGACCGAGCTCGTCGCCGGCGACATCGTTAACCTGCAGATCGGCAACAAGGTGCCCGCCGACCTCCGCCTCCTGAACCACTCGGGCGACATCAGGTTCGACCGCGCCGTCTTGACGGGCGAGTCGGACGAGATCGAGGGTGCCGTCGACGTGACGGATCAAAACTTCCTCGAGAGCCGCAACATCGCCCTCATGGGCACCATGGTGGTCAACGGCAGCGGCACCGGCATGGTCGTCCTCACCGGCGCCCGCTCCGTCATGGGACGCATCGCCAAGGCCACGGCCACTGCCGAGGAACGCCCGACGTTGATTCAACAGGAGATTTGGCGCTTCGTCCGCATCATCGTCTGCCTGACCATCCTCCTGGCCTTGCTCATCCTCCTCGTCTGGGTTGGCTGGCTGAGGCGCGACCACTTCGCCTACATGAACGTCGTGGCCATGCTCAACAACGTCATGGGCTGTGTCGTCGCCTTCATCCCCGAGGGCATGCCCGTCGCCGTTGCCTTGACCCTCATGATGGTTGCCCGCCGCATGAAGGCTGTCAACATCTTGCCCAAGGGCCTGTCGACTGTTGAGACGCTCGGCTGCGTCAGTGTCATTTGCTCCGACAAGACTGGCACCCTGACGCAGAACCAGATGCACGTCAACTCGGCCTCCTTTATTGACGAGGCCATTGCGGTTGCCGACTTCCACAATAACTTGGACAGCGAGAGCACCGAGGCGTGTATCATGAAGCTGTACCAAGCCGCCCTGCTTTGCAACGATGCCGCATTTGACCCAGCAACTATGCACCTGCCCATCGCCGACCGACAGGTTCAGGGAAACGCCACCGACGCTGCCGTCCTCAGGTTCGCCTCGGCGACCAAGAGGAGTGAAAAGGAGGCGGCGGCGCTGCCGCGCGTCTTCCAGATTCCGTTCAACTCCAAGAACAAGTGGATGCTCACCATGCACAGCGAATCTGCGACGGATGAGAAGGCAAAGGAGTATCGTGTCTTCGTCAAGGGCGCCCCCGACGTCCTGCTGCCGACTTGCACCAGGTACTGGTCTCGCAAGACGAACTCGGTCCAGGAGCTGGATGCCTCCGCCAGGGCTGCCTTCAAGCTCTATCAAGACACGCTGTCGAGGAATGCGGAGCGCGTCATTGTTCTCTGCGAGAAAACCATGACCCCGTCGCAAGCCCTCAACACCAACGCCTTTAGTGACGAAGTGGCCCAGAATGCCACGAGCGATCTCACCGTGGTTGGTATTCTCGGTATTATCGACCCTCCTCGGCCCGAGACTGCCGCCACCGTCGCAGAGTGCCGCCGCGCTGGCGCCAGGTTCTTCATGGTCACCGGCGACTACGGCCTCACAGCTGCCGCCATCGCTCGCAACACGGGCATCTTCACAAGGGAGATGGATCCCGACACGGCGGAAACAATTAGGGCAAAGTCGGGACCGACGGCCGAGGCTTTGCGCGATGCACGAGCCAGTGGTGAGAAGCACAGCCTCCTGCTCGAGGGACCATCGCTGGCGACCCTGGCCCTGGGCGACTGGGACATCGTTTGCGAGTATGAAGAGATTGTCTTCGCGCGCACCACGCCCGAGCAGAAGCTGCGCATCGTCAACGAGTTCCGCAAGCGGGATAACGTCGTCGCAGTCACCGGAGACGGCGTCAACGACGCACCGGCTCTGCGGGCTGCCGATGTCGGTGTCGCCGTTGTGACCGGTAGCGACGTGGCCATCGAGGCTGCAGATCTCGTCCTGCTGGACAAGTTCGATTCCATCATCGAGGCCATTCGCCTGGGCCGTCTCGTCTTCCAGAATCTGCAAAAGGTGATTGCCTACCTGCTGCCGGCCGGAAGTTATTCTGAGATCTGGCCCGTCATGGTCAACGTCTTCTTCGGCGTTCCCCTGCCGCTGAGCTCGTTCCTCATGATCATCATTTGTGTCTTCACCGACCTGTTCCTATCCATGTCACTCATCATGGAGAAGGAGGAGTTCGACCTCCTCTCCCTTCCGCCACGCAACCACAAGCGGGATCACCTCATCACCGCCAAGATATACTATCAGGCGTACCTGTTCACTGGAACCATGGAGACAGTCATTGCCCACGCCATGTTCTTCCTCTACTTTTGGCAATATGCTGGCATCTCGATTTCGGATTTGTTCTTTTTGTTTGAGGGCTATTCGGACGGCTACCACGGATACACGTTGGACGAGCTGACCCAGTTCAACAATACGGGCCAATGCGTCTACTTTGTGACGCTGGTCATCCTTCAGTGGGGCAACATTTTGGCGGTGCGAAACCGCCGTTTGAGCATCTTACAGGCCGACCCGTTCACCAAGAAGAGGAGGAACCCTTGGCTACTCTTGAGCATGCTCATCAGTCTTGTCATCGCCATCTTCGTCACGGAGGTGCCGGGCCTCCAGGATCTCTTCGGCACGGCGTCGGTTCCCATCAAGTTCTGGGTCATTCCGATTCCGCTGGCCCTCGCAGTGCTTTGCATGGACGAGATCCGGAAACTGGTTGTTCGCGTCTGGCCCAACGGACCCGTGGCCAAGATAGCCTGGTAACACAGGGCTCCATGGGACAGGGGGACCTCTCGAGAACTTAAGCGATTTCAATAGACTAGAAAGCCAAATATGAAGTGAAGTATGGCAAAATACAATAAAATAAAAATACAAGAAGCAAATACGACATTTTTATAGGAGAGATCATGGATGGTGTTAGGTGATGCTGCCTCGCCCCAGCCAGGGTCAATCGAAGAATGACGTCTCCTGGTGGCCGGTTCGTGTTGCGGACTGGAGCTCATCCGATCCCGAACGCACGGCGCCGCTGCGGGGCGAATTCGGGATCGGTCGGTACCTGTGCCTGCTTGGGCAGTCAGTGGATCGGGCGCGGCGCCTTATCCACCGGAAGAGCGCTAGAAGGCCATGATGCGTGTTCGAACCCGCGAGCCGATCCATGCCCATTGCCCCCCTTGTGATGATTCCAAAGAAATCGTGCTCAAGTCGGGTGAAGTGACACACACGCAGTAACTTGAAGCCATGTTCTGACCTTGGCGGACAAGAAACAGTGCTTCTCGTGTCGCAAGAGATTGATCTATTGGCTTCATGTCGCCTCCGATTGCTCGTGGCTGAACCGAGGAAGCCACCCATAATGTGCCTCGGGAGACCCCACGCCGTGCCATGTAATGGGATGCCGCCTCGTCAAACTAGGTCCAAATCCAACAGCATGGCGACAAACCATCCAAACCGTCAAAGCGATCCTCCATCGATCCCTCCGAGGTGCTGAAAGGCCTCTCTGGCGGTACGTCAGGGAGTAATCTGTGTTACCCCAGGCAAGTCTACCTTAGGAGTACCACCCTACGCCTTCCTACCTTCATGGTCCTGTTGGCCCCTACATGACCCAGAAGACCTGAAGCTCTCGAAAATCGGACGCGGCCATCGTTCATGTGACTTGGTTTGTTGACCAATACGCTCTGCATCGCGTCACGGCCGGCGAGATTAACGGCAGCAATTGGAAGCCTGATGCGTGGGCAGACCGAGGTGAAACGGTCGTGGGAAATTGCACGCCGATTCTCAATGACCTACTCCGTACTATGGCTTACCAAAAGAAAGCATGTCGAAGAGAGGGCTCAGCGCAAGCTGGACTACGAGTACTCCGTACCCGTGGAGACGTTGGCTGAATGGGTGGACGACGCGTCCACGCAGTCGATTAATTTCGTTGCCTCCCCGTAAATCTCCTAGGTTTTAATGTTGCCAAAGTACGGAGCACGCCGTAGCCCACGCGGATTAGATCGCATCAAAGCAAGACGCACATTCTGCTCATCTTAAGCCAGCACGAAGTTGCCCTCGCTACCAACTTTCCTCGAACCAAGTCTGCCCTGCCGCCCCGTCACAGCCAATAGACCCCTATTGTAGTCTTTCAAATTTCCTGTCGACAGCGGAAACGTACGGCTCCGGGCGGCTGAACTTGCAATTCATTCGCTAATGTACCTGTGGGTCATACATAGAAGACATGACTCGGGTGAGAAGAAGTAAGATGAACTCCGCTCAGCTCCTTGGGAGGCCGCAGGCGGGAGACTTTTCGTTGCGGGGTGGGCTTGGACAAAGTAGGCTGCGAATATGGGCTACGCACAGCGCCGAGACGCGGCTCCAAACGGCCGACGGACTGGACTCAGAGTCACCAAGACCCCGGGATCGATAGCGCCAAGTTCTAATCCTAATCAATGTGAGATGGAAGCCGTCGACGAACACACAGACGAAGAGTTTTTGCAGCTAAACCTCACTTTGAACGGGCCGTTTGCGCGCGTGGCGGGGTGGCGTGCTGTCAGGGCCTATCACAGTTTCTCCCCGCTTCTAGTTCATCGTGGCCTTCGGGCCTTTTCGGCCTAGACCACATCTAGGCGATGCTTCGGGCCCCAGGGCCGACGGGATGGCAGTGTGCATTGGCCAAGCTGCTTCCCCGGACGAGGAAGGGGGGCCCCTTCAAGCGGACGTGCACGGGAAACCTGCACCGTCACACTCAAATCTGCGACGCTTGCACATCACGCAGGGCTACCAAGCTGCGAATACGTTATCTTGCGTCGGAAGCGAGCTGTCTTCCGCGGGGAATCAGCTGCCGTTGCCGGTTGCATGATTCAGGGTCCGCACGCGACGGCCGGCGCGCAGACAGGCTGGCCCAGGCCCAAACCCCCGGCATGGAGCCCCCTCCCCCAACATCGGACGATTTAGATCAAATAGCGTGAGTGGCCCCCTTCCCCGCGTGCTGGCTGCTCGACAAGTTCTCGGATCAGCTTCGAGGCACAGCCATTGCCATGATCTCCCCACGAGCTGGTTCCTGAATACAACTCCAGGAATACCTTGCGCCGATTGAATACCCGGAGCCCCGGGAAACACGGCGGTCCGGCTCCTCCGACGTCGCCCAGTATGATGATGCACCAAGACTCGACGCACATGAGGGAGGCCCCGTCTTATCGTGGCCAGGATCCTCGTTCGGTTTCCGAAGATCTTGCAGCGGCTGTCGCTGCTGGCATCGGCGGTCTCCACATTGACACGACCGACAACGAAAGCATACGGACGAGGCGACCATCATCCAGAGGAAGTGCGCTTCATCAGACGGCCGCGAGGCACACGCCTCCTCGAGGCTCGGCATCATCTGGCTCCCTGTCTGCCTACAGCCTCTATCCTCCGCCCTATAAACCACTCCCACCGCTGCCGCAGAAAGCCAGGCGCTCTGGCAGAATATCCTCGCAGTCGCAAGATTCCTTTGGCAACTCTTCCATCAGCATCGATCGATGCTCGCAATCTTCGGCGGCTACCTCGAACCTCGACACTGCTCCATCTCACTCTTTCACTTTCGAGAGCACAGATGTGGCCCCGCAGCGCTCAATTCCTAAAGCACAGCCGTCAAGGTCGTCCATTACGAGGCCTTCAATGCTGCAACTGACTCGTGGACAAACCCTTGTATCTGACGACAAGCGCAACGATAACGGCGTTTACTACTTGCATGCGTCGCCCACGACTGCCATTCTGGCCAGCAAGCACGGAAATAACATCATCAAGATTTGGACAGTGGAAGATGGTGAGGTTCAAGCTGTCATTAAATTTTCGGCCTACACAGAAGCCCAGTCCCGATCCCGCGACTATTTGATTCGAAGCCACTCTATTCTCTCCGAAGCATCCGGCCTAATCGCTATTGCGACCAAGTTCGGCAGAGGGATCGAAATCTGGAATTGGTCCAAGAAGAAATGTCTCCAAACCATCAACGATGCCGACCGCTGGGCCGCAGGCCGGAACGTGGTGTACGGCGAGGGCTGCAGCCCCTTGGCTGTTTACCGAGCCGAGGCCAACTCTATAGACCTCTACACGGCGAGCGAAGGAAAGAAGCCATTTTCGCAAACTCGCTCGGTTGACCTCACTCAAGCGAATTTGCCCTTCGTGCCCCAATACCCTGAGCTCGCGTTATCCGCGACCAGTCCCCTGCTCGTGGCCGCGTCCGGCCCTCGTCCGCCACGGCCAGGACACCCGCCTCCGGAGAAGGAAACGTTGCTCATAGCCTGGGACACCAACGATGATGGCCTCGTGCCGAACAAGCCTTTCAGAATTGCTAGACCATGGCAACACGAAGAGATAAAGACGGCCATACCTTGCGATCTCGCCACATACGGCAGTGTCGTGGTGTCGATATGGATCCCGGCGTCCTTTCAGACAGTAGCCGTCCCTCCATCGCGTGGCGGCGTGGGATACAACCTCGTGCCCGTTCAAGTATCATCCCGTTACGTGCTTGTCTGGGATCTTTCGGCCAACTCAACACGAACATTTGCAATCCCGAACTGCACCTCGTGCATATCGCCGGACTGCCGCTACGTCGCATATTGCCATGCGAGTGGTGCGGGCATCGGCGCCAGAGGCTGTCTGTGCATCGTCGACGTTGTGGACGGGAGAGAAGTATGGTGTTGGCCTGACAAGGATGCGCTGGCTATTGACAGCGGGCCCCGTTTCGGCTTCGAGCAGTTTAACGACCTGTCCCAGGTGACGGAGCTATCATTCTCGGCTGATGGGAAGACCTTAATCGTGGGCGGCAAAAATGGGCACATTTGCACGTACAATGTCCAGGAAGCAGGCAGTTGAGGTATGACGTTATGAATGGGAACTCGTCCGGTTAAATAGCGGTCCTGTGGGGGGGAGTTTCGGTGTTGGTTGGTACATGTACGCTGCCGCCCTGGCAAAGTAGTTATCGCTGTATCCTACAGGGCGATTTTGAGAAATTTGTAGGATGCATTGATATGCCAATGCCCATCAACAAAAACTCACAGCCGAAAGTGAACGGGATACAGCAGAGTCAGGCCATGGTCAGCCACACTTACCGGCGGGAACACAGCACGCGTTTTCCGGGTGGCTCCGCAGACTGAGCCAACGGGCAGTGGCGCCGAGGGAGCATTCGACTCTTCACCGGGCACTCCAGGCCAACCAGCAGGCTACTCCATGATTTCAGGCTATGGCGCTTGCATCTTAGCACTCTAATGCCGCTATGCCGCAACAGGGCGTAAGGTAGGTTTGGAAAGCCGGGAAGGCCGGGGACGCAGACGCTGCGCCACAACACTCGACGTGGGCTTCTTGTATAAAAGGCGTCGCAACGACCCCGAAGCTGCAGCGCATCAGAGCTCAAATGCAGTCTGGTCGCATTCTCCAAATCTGCACCTTGAAACCGCGACGGGTCGCATTCAATGACGTTCACATCCACGACCCAGCTTCTCGAGCTTCAACGAGATGTAAAACTACGAGTCGAGCTCTCCACACCTACCTTCCCCGCATCTGTCCCCAGTCCCCCAAATGTAGCAATCGTCCTGCTTCATTTCTGGGGCGGCTCATCGTCAACCTGGTCACAGGTCAATTCTCTGATAGCTATACATCGACCCACAATTGCTATAGACTTCCGGGGGTGGGGTGGGTCGACAGGGCCAGACGAGGAGCCGGGGTATTCTATCATTGATCTTGCAGGGGATGTTGAACAAGTCATACGACGCCTAGAGCTGACCTGTTTCATCATCGTCGGTCATTCTATGGGCGCAAAAGTCGCCCAGGCCGTGGCTGGCCGAGGGAAGCTCCCAGGTCTGCGAGGCCTGGCTTTGCTCTGCCCCGCACCTCCCACGCCACTCATGTTGCCGTTACAGCAGCGGGACCAACAGATTCACGCCTATGATAACTCACAAACCGCAGAGTTTGTCACTCGCAACGTGCTCACCGCGAGTCCTCTGCCAACCGACGTCGTCGAGTCTGTTGTCGCGGAAATGTTGAAAGGCAATAGTTGGGCGAAGGCTGCTTGGCCTGGGTATGCCATGGGTGACGATATTTCAGCACTGGCAAGAAGCATTACGGTTCCTGTGGTAGTTATTGCTGCGGAGAAAGATGCAGTTGAACCTGTAACCCGGGTCGAAGCTGAGGTCTGTCCCAACCTAACACAATCTACCATGGTTGTGATCTCGGGCGTGGGCCACTTGTTACCGTTGGAAGCCCCAGGAAAAGTTGTACAGGTTATCGAAAGTTTTGTGTCCAAATTGAACTGAAAATATTCCCCATTTATTTTTCCATTCATGAAGCACTCTGAATCAAGCAGCGAAGAAGCGAAGAAGGGGCGGAGCGGCGAAGCAACTTAAGATGCTATACGAGGGTACGTACATGGCATATTTACGTGCGCTGACTGTGCTTATGCCATTTACAAAGTCTGAGCCGACGACAATACGCCAAAGAGCCTTCAGAGCCTGTCACTTGAAAATATCTCGCAACCATCAAACTTCTAAACCCAATAAGGGATAATTTAGCATGCCCAGAGATGCAAGCAAGTCAGTACAGTTACTGCAACTTACTGAAATGGAGGATTGATGCCTGTTCTATATGTCGCAACAAAAACAAATACTTATAATACATCTATTGGATAACGGAGCCAAGGCGAGCATAGCACCCTCTATGGGTCCTGTCTCTCGGTTATTAGACGTAGAAATCAACGCAAGACCCTTGAATGGGGGCTTTGCTTCAGAAACTGATACTTGCGCGTAAAAGACGTAAAAATGGGCTTGGAGCCCCAGCGGCACATCCAAGGCTGGGGTGAACGCCCCTTAGTCACATTGGCGATGATCCTTGGATGCATATGTCATTGTATTTCTTCACTAGGCATGTCAATCTCACACTCGGTGATTCCAGCAGCAGTCTTCGTATGCTGTAAGATCCCGCCGTGTCCTTCCTAGAACAACGAAGCGGGAATGACCTGCCTATACATCATGCCTTTTGGGTGGTAATGTACCTATCCTCAATGAAATGTGCTTGCCTTATGATGACCAATCTACCAGAGAATTTGAAAAGATTCTTGTCTTCATGATCCAGTCTTTTGGTTGTCAGACAATAGGTAGCCCGCAAATGGACTCTCTCGGACTTTATCCGCAGTACTGTAAGGATGGTGGTGAAACCGTAAATTTTTGGATTCACGCCTTAACGTGTTGGCATGTTACTGCAAGATCATGTTCAATCAGTGAAAAGTAACATCCCTGCCTCCTCTTGACGTCTTGACGTCGAGTAAGGAGTACGAAGGCATTTTCCTTAGGCGGTACGAAGTAAGAAATACGACGTACGGTTGTAGTGCTCCGTGCGCCGTAGACAATGCCTGTTTCTTATTAGTCAGCAGAAGCATGCACTAGGGATCCCATAGGTGTACGGGGCCCCGTACGTTTATTGTGCACGGGGCCCCGTACGACATTAGCTAAGCAGGGTTACGCCCGTAGCCGCGCTGCTTGTATACGCTTGTATTTGTAGTATATACGGCTTCAGCGAGGTCTAAAGGTCTGACTACAACTAGTGGTAGTTGTCGTAGGCATCTAATGAATTAGGTGACACTCCTAATAGCATAGACCTACGCCTATACTAACATACGTAGCCCCGTTAGCGCTATAGCGTTGTATATATACATTAAGGCTATCGCTAACCTACGCCCGCCGCCACCTACACGGCAGTCGCAATTAACAGCTACAGCAGCCACTATTAATTAAAAAAAAAAGAGATATATCGGGAATTCGAACTCAAGGCCTTCCGGAAACAGAATATATATATTCAATATATACCGTAGTTACGTAGGCGGGGGAGTGCGTACGGGAAGCTCAATACCATAACAGCTACCAACAGCTCGCAGACCAACATCACGATTACGCCTCGCTTTCTAGGCTCTTAACGCCGTATTTATATATCTCAAGAATTAATATATAAAACAAAAAAATCAACTCGCCGTAGAGATACTTAGGTTTTGCGGCTTACGCCGCTTAAGCTTACCCGGGCTAGATTTATTAGTTAAGACTCTTACTACCCGGAATTACGAAGCTAACCTGCTAACCTACGGAAAGCTAATATAAATCCGAAGATATATAGGTAACCGCGTTCTCTCATTTCCTCGGGGGTATACTAAAGCCACGCAGCACCTCAATAACGCAGCTAGCAGAGGTAGTATTTACCAGCTACGCCAAAGAGTCCCTTTAGATAATCAAGACCTTAGTCGAATGTTAAAAGCAATTACGATATACTGCCTTATATAATAT